>QOCX01000161.1:255980-303562 GCA_005959815.1 Sarcophaga bullata
CAATGATTAAAAGTTGTTGTGTTTCCATTATAACAACTTTAAGTTACACACATCTTTGATAAACTAGCAATGAATAAGAGAGCTTGACAGGCGGCTAAGCGAGTATTGATACCACGAAAGGTAATGATATGCGTTCGGGTGTAATTGAATATGCATTTTGCATTATAAGCTTCCATAAATTAATGATTGATGATTGATTTTGGTCTCTACAGTCAACAATTAACGACATAGAAGCCAGCAATTCAATGATCAAAAGGTGTTGTGTTCCATCATGACAACTCCAGATCAGACATAGCTTTGATAACACGATGTAGAAGGTGTTGTGTTCCATCATAATAACTTCGGAGCACACACATCTTTGATAACAAGATAGATAGAAGGCAGCAATTCAATGATCGAAACGGGTTGTTTTCCATCATAATAACATCAAGGCACACACGATTTTGATGAAACGTTGGGAACTGAAGAGAGCTAGGCTGAAAACTTTTATTGCATTCACCATATAGGTCTGAAAATTGTATCTCTAGGTTATCATTTGCTCTAGCGTTGGCTAAACTCTCTTACCGATGTGAATTTAAATTTCATAGAAGTCTTAAAATACCAATAATTCGCTCAGAAATAAAATGAAAAGTTTTTCCCCAAATATGGACACATATTTCGTTTAAAAAGCTTGTTTAAATTTGTAATCAAACTTTTTCGAACACCCAATATTTTAAATAAAAAATTATATTTTAAAATAAATTCTTCAACAGAGAGAAAATATAAAGAAGAATAAAAAACAATAATAAAAAATATTTTTTATATAAAAAAAATCAATAATTGCAAAACGTGTTTAACGTTTTGTAAATTTAAAACAAAAAAAATTTAAAAAATCAATACTGTATACCTCATATTTTATGTATTAGGAAAACAATAAATGTTTAATTATTTTAAATTTAGATTTAAAGTTTTAAGTTACTTGACAATAGAAATACACCATATACTATACTATACTATACTATACTATACATATATTGTTAATTACAATGAAATATAAAAAAAACAACGAAAGCAAAAACGAATAGAAAACGAATAGAAAAAAAATTACTTGGAAATTGCAGCAATGACTGCGCAAACTCAACGGAGATGTTATTTTTGCAAAAAAAAAAAAAAATTTTATAAAGAAAGAGTAAAAGTCACGGCAGTAAAAACACAGTGGTAGTGTTGGCAAAAGATTTGAATATTTTGATAATTTTTTATTGAAATTAAACAAAAAAAACCACCAAAAAAGAGAATTGTATTGATTTATTGTTTATAAAAGAAATAATAAAACTGGTTCAGAATGAAAGGAATTAATAGGAATTAAAATCAGTCATGATATTGTTATTAACACAAGAAGTAGCACTCAATATTCTAAATCTTTAAATTAATCTTTAATTTGTTTAATTTGAATAAAAAAACATTAGAAAAAAAACAATTTTTAAAAAGCCTTTGGCATGAAATTAAAGGCTGGTGTAGAGTATTAGAAAAACGATTTTTTAAAAGCCATAAGCTTTTGCATGAAATTAAATGCTGCTGTGTTAGAGTATTAGAAAAACGATTTTTAAGAAGCCTTAAACTTTTTGCAGGATATTAAAGACTTAACGTAACACAATTGTTTATGTGCTGGTATGGGTTTTAAGATAGATATTATAAGGATAAGTTTCAAATTTTTCTGTTAGTGTTTTAAGTAAGTCAATCTCATAATTTAGAAGATTTTTACAGGCATTTCGAAAATAGAAATTTCTACTACTGTGCTTGAGAAAACTTTTCCATTTAACTCTTGTTACGAAATTCAAATACTTCTTTAGTTTTTGTTTGTTAAATGTTATTATACAATATACAATATTAATATTAATGACAACCATTCAACAATGATGCAGCATTGATGACATTTCAATATAATTTTTATGTTCCTATATGTACATATAATTGTATATACAAGTCTACTGTCTTTTTTTCTATTCGTTTAGTAGAAAGAAATATATGTCTAGTAAGTAACTAAAATAAATACAATAGAAAATAAACTAAAATGTAGAAAACAAAAAAAAACCATTAAAAATATTTCAAGGGAATACTTTAAAATGTAGTGATAGTAGCAGATTTTTTCTTTTGTTTTTTTGTTTTTTTGTTTTTTTGTATAGAATACACAACATTTGTTAACAAGATATTTTACAAACTGTATTAACATATTCTTTTTTTTATTATTTTTTGTTCAAAACTAATATGTAAATATATTAGAAAAATTCCAATAATAAACAAAATAACAAAATTAAAATTAGTACTTAGTTATAGTACATATAGATATGTACTAAAATATATATACATATATATTTACATAGGTTTTAATGTAAATATATACAAGACAAGATAGCTAAGAAAGACAGTGTTATAATAAAATAAAATGTTGCTAAATTGTTTTTGTATTACAAAGTACTCTTATGTGTTTTTTCCAAGTTAGTCATAAAAATAATTTTCAATTAGCAATTATTATCAGTAATAATATAACATACATACATACATACATACATACATACATATATACGTACATAAGCTATACATATAATAAAATAAAAAAAAATCTTTTTTAATTTAATCTTATAAATTAAATAACAGTTTAAATAAAAAAAATCAAAGTTTTTATTTGATTTTGAAAAGCATCATGAAAATTCAATTAGTTTTCTAATAATAATAATAATAATAATAATAATAATAAATAATAAAAAGAATATGTATATAATAATTTATATAAAATATTTAATGATTTTAATAACAATCATTTTCATCAGGTACATTACTCGTGCAATATTTTGAGTGATGCTGTCTATTGATAAGACTAGTGGCGACAGTAAATATGTTTAGCTGGCGTTTATTTCATCTTAAATGAACCTTCTAACCTTTGACTTTCAATCCGTTTTTTTTTTATTTTTATTTTTGTTTTTGTTTTTGCTTTCTAATTGTTTTACGGTAAATACTTTTAAGTGTTTTGATTATGGAGGGGATTTTTTTGTATTTCTTTGTAATTTAATTATAAATTTAAATACGAAATACTAATGAACTAACGAGCATTGCCAAGCAAAATTTCTCATGCCTTACTAACAACCAGATTTTGTAGTCCTACCTTAATTTAGGCCATTTAACGTTTAATAAAAAAACAAAAAAACTATTTTATTTACAATGTTTACAGCTTAGCTTTTGCTTCGCGATTAGACTAAGCAGCAACAGCAAAATTATGTCAAAGGAAGTAATTAATGAAACAAATAACAGAAACAAAAACTATTTTTATGCAAGACTATAAAAACACGATTGAATTTAAGATAACTAACTCAATCAGATATTGTAAATAAATACAAGTACGTCTCTTTGAGAGATTACAAAGATTTGGTAAGATTCAAAAGCATAATCAGAATTTTTAATGTTTAAAAACACTTTAAAGGACACAGTACTACTTTACATTTTTATTTTAATTTCCAATGATTTATGTAAATAACAAGATGGCACTAGAAACTTCGAAGGAACATGATTTTAGGCCACTTCTCTCACGTCTGGTAGTAAATGAAAAGCTGCTAAGCGATCTTATGTCAAATTATCAAATTAAACTAGACTGAGTATTCGGATTAACTGACCAGTTCAGGCTCAGCTTTGAAAGTAACAATAGAAGAGACAACAGCGAAACCACTACTAGGCTTCTTTTTTAGTTTTATTAAGGAAAAGTTTGATTCTCTTTCCGATCATGTATTGGGGGGACATAGGCCAAAATATAAGATTGCAAGAGGCTTATGAACAAAGTTCAATCCTAAGAGTACGAAACTTGTCCTAAGCATTAGTAGATAGGGAGATAGGAACTACTAAAGCAATTCTAACTGAAAATGGTCTCTTTAGACAGAGAATCAACAGATGGTATACAGATTTCTTATCTTTAATTTTTATAAAATATGTGAAGAAGCAAATGGAACAAATGGATCATGTTTTATGTCAGCTGGAACATAGGCACAGATGACTCTAGGTAGTCTATTTGTAAAGCAACTGTGAGATAAGTAAAACTGATAGATTGATGATCTAATATGGTTCGTAAATGGTATTGGCTTGCTAGGAGGATATCTTTCTCTTTCGTTTTCTATTTAAAGAATAAATTCAAATTCATTTGAAAACCTTGTTTATCCCATAGTTCGTCATGCGTATAATTGTAAAGAAAAGCAAATTTTTGAAAAAAACGTTTTCTGTAACCCTAAATCATAATCAACCAAAATCCTACGGCATAAATCCTTCAATTTGCAATTTTTTTTCTTTTACCTGTAAGGATGTGTCTGTAAGATTTGCTTAAGACCTCTTATGGCTATATTATTATTAACAATATTCTTAAGAAAATGAAATTCATTTTGCTTTCAGAAGCCTAATTGCAAGAGTATAAAATATATTTTACAAACTAAAACACATGCGCAACCAGTTTTTAAACAATTTTAGAAGAAAAAAAGGTAATAAAACGAAATCGAAACAAAGTTAAAGTGGAAGACTCAGAAAGTTTAAATATTATGAAATATTTAGAATTTCATTCATCATTTAATAACCGCATTATAATCATAAACTTGTATTTCAAATTTTTAAAATTTAAAAAATTCTTCCTGGCACTAATTATTCCAAAACAAGAACAAGAACAATTGCAATGGTCGCAGTTTATAGTTTTGAAAATATCCCCTCTCTCTACTATTGTGTTTAGAAAGACTAAATGGACCGTGTGTAATGGCACTTAAAATCCTACCGATAATTACCCAACAAATTTACAACGTAAAGGAAGGAAAAAAAAGTGTGTACAGTGTGTAGTTTTATTGCCAAGAAACACAAAACCACTTGTGGCTTTTTTCTTGTAATACACAAACAACCACCACTGATGTGGAACATAAGCATCTTGTAAAATATTTTTATTTCTTTTTTATAAAACAACCACTTGTTGTTTTTGTATATACACTTGGAAACACCCTAGCGATAATTATTCTATCGTGTAAATGAGAATATTTAATTACAATTAGGTTTACTTACCTCCATCATCCATTCGGCGACAATTTTACGCATGGGTGGCGTAATATCCTTTTGTACTGTCTTAAAATAGGTGCATATAGGCTGTGGTCTCTTTTCCTCTGCCTTGAGAGCATTTTCCAAACAACGATCTGTTAGGAAAGTGGGATCCTCTGTAGCGGTATTGACATAATCTAATGAATGATTAATAAGTTTATTGACAAACACTGTATTATTCTGTTGGGGCTGTTGAGGTTGTTGGGGTTGTTGATGCTGCTGCTGATGATGATGCTGATTGCTGGCAGTTGTTGCAGAGGGTGACGATTTAGTGTTTTTATGATCGCTTTCGTATATATTATCTACAAAATCATTGCTATCCTCATCACATTGCAGTTTGGAGGAATTGTAGCAAATATTACTGATTGGAACAGAGGAAGAGCTGCTGCTGCTGCTGCTGGTGATAGATGATGAAGAGGATATTAGAGAATTTTTGCTGCTACTTAAACTGGAGCTACAACTACTGCTAGTACTGCAGGTTGAGCTACTGCTGGAATTATAACCGGAAGAATTTGTCGATGGACAGCAGCTCGTCGTCGATGAACACAACAACGACGAACTGCTCGAGTATAGTAAAGAGGGTGGTGAGGTAGTGGTTGTTACTATTATATTTGTGTTGTTATCATTATCATTTTCAATATGCGACTGCTGCTGTTCTTCATTGAAATCGATTATTGTGTGTGTTTTTGGCAGTTTTTCAGATTCCGGTGCTGTTTGTGAATGTGGCGGTTGCTGCTGTTGCTGATGTTCAAGACACACTATTTCCGTTCCATATTCGTTCATTATATTCTCGGTACACAAAAGGTCCATGTTTGTATTGCTCTAAAACTGACGTGTTTTAATTTGCTAAAGCAATGCCGGGGTTTCACTGAACACAAATGGCAAACACAGCTCCGTTTGTGCTCTTGAAAAATCTAACCTTTTGCTTAATTTTATTTTTGAGGTTAAAAACGAATTATTTGTTTTACTTGTTTTCTTTTTTTGTTACTATTTTTTTAGGGCTATAAATAAATTTTATTGTTTATTATAATTGTTATGCTCTTTTAATGCGTTTAATTAAATTTAGCCATAATTCTTTTTTATTAATTTAATTATATTTTGCTTTTCAAATTCTACAAGTTATTCATGTGTTGTTTTGCCTTGATATTCTTCTCTTTAATTCGCATAATTTCTTTTACTCTCAAACTTCCAAAAAAAAAAAATGAAAAATCAAAACAACAACAATGACAATACGCACGTTAGAAAGCAACAACAAAACTCAAAAACACAAAATATTTTTGTTTTTGTTTTTTATGGTATTTATTTTGTTTCTTTTATTTTATTTAGGCAAAATCAAATAATACAAAATTTGACACACACACACTCACACGCGGCGGGTTAGGTTAGGAGAAGGGGAACCGTTTAGTTTGTTTTTGTTTTTTATTTCTTATTTGTTATATTTATATATATATAAATACATATCTAAATATATACGTATATGTACATATATATTAGTTGTATTTTTTAAAAGACTTATTTGTTTTTGTATTTGGCTACAATATTATTTCGTTTTAATACAATATGCACTCACTCTCGTTTTGAAAAATACGTTGCCAAATTTCAGCAAACAAACAACAATCATTTAAATTATATTATTAATCGCAAGTTGTTAATTCAATACCGTTATTTACTTAAGAATTCTTTTCAAAAACAAACAGACTCATTTATTATTTGAAACTGCTAGAAAGTAATAACCGTTTGAAGCTTTTCGTAATCTGGCCACCCCTAACAAAACTATTGTTGTTACTATTTTTAAATTAAAAATGAATAAGTAAAAACAACTTTCAACTTGTAACACTGTTGTTATTCTAACACCACACCAGACATATCTTTCCGTCCACGCAGTCGAAAAGAAACAGAACAAACTTACAAGAGTTTCACCATACCGGCATCTCAATCACAAAGCCAACGGCGAAACTCTAACGGCGTTAAACTATGCACACATGATCTGAACAGCTGAGATCAGAAACAACATGCAATGGGGCAACGTTTTATATAGAATAAAATATCATAATAAAATAAAAAGAAAATTCAATGAAAACATTCTCCAAATGCACAGAAAAGTTTATAAATAAAAAAAAAAAAGCATTAGAAATATTAAAAACTTAACAATTAAAGCCCACAATCAATTTTAACAGCCCCTCCCGATCTCGTAAAATTATAACCGTCATTTCTATGCTATTCCCATAATCTCTTTAAAATGCTCCTCATTTATTAACGCACATATGATCACACAGTTCTTGTTGTTGTTATTATTAATCAACCGTCATATGTTTGCTGTTATCAAATGTTGTTGTTATTATTATTAACGCCAAAAATCAAATTGCTTTACTTAATTATACTGCAATAATGAAAATATGAAATGTTTTATTATTGAATACATTAAAAATAGTTGAAAATTAGTAATAACCTTCGATTAACACGTGGATACAGTGTTTTTTAAAGCAGTTGTTTGTGTTGGTTTTGTTTACTTTTCACGAACATGTGGTTTTGCAATGTTGCCACTCTATGTAGTTTTTGTAAATTTATCCAGTGTTGCCGATTTTGACTATTTCTAACTAAAACTGGTTATATTATTTTAAGTGTAGATTTTTCTGGTTTTATATTTATTTAGTTGTCAACAAATGTAATTTTAATCAATTAATTTATTATTGTAAACAAAATAAACAAAATTTAATTAACAAAAAAAAATAGAAAAAGCTATTTGTATATATTTTTTCCTATATTTTTTTGTTAATTATAAATTTTGTCCATTCTGGCAGCACTGGTGAATTGGAAAAATTCGTTTGTTCGTTCAAAAACACAAGCATTCAAATTGAATTGTTTTAATTCGCATATTTTTGTCTGTTTCTAATTTGTTTAAATGAAAATTAAGCTCCGTTGTTGTTTATGAACGGGGTGTATGTATTGTTTGTGTGCGGTGGTATTTTTTTCTTCTTCCTGACTGAGTGCATGTATGCGTGTAAGTGTTGTCGCAAAGGGGTTTGGGGGTTTATATCGATAAATGAAATTGGTTGGTTTTGTTTCTTTGCGTGTGGTAGGCATCATTTGTGTGTTGTTGAGACGGACGAATAATTTAAACAAACTTTTTAGTGTCATGAATGTAAAAAGTGCGGTGTGTGTCGATAGTGGTGAGTTTTTGACAAGTGTGGTGAATTTTTCCGATGTGGCAAATAAAATTGAATTTCACCAAAGTGCCGGTATTCGAAATAGATACTATATTACCACAGATCTCATCATTACAAGTGGTGAACTAGCTGGTGTATGTATAGAATAAGCAGTTTTCAACTCCATTAGCGGAACCATTAAATTAAACCGTAGCCACCATACATAAATTGGGGTGTGTAACATGCTATAAGAGAAGTATTGTGTCACTAATTACTATTTATTACGCATCTGAAATGTTAAAATTTAATAATTTTGTAATTAAATGTTTTTATCAACGTATTTGCTGAAGTCATTTAGGCCTCTTAAAGAATGCTATCTGACGTCGTTGGACTTTTTACAGGGCTAAACTACAAATAAAAATTGGGCAAAAACTACCTTATAATGAAAGTCTGGTAACTCTTTATACTTTTGAATTATTTGTTATTTCTTTTAAGCAGATGGTTTTTGTCCAAACTTTGTAAGTCTTTAAGAACGGGTACGTATAAAAATATTACAGAATGTGTTCGTTCGTTTTATTCACCACTATCTACTCTTGTAATTCTCTCATGCTTTTTGTTTATATAAAAAGCTCATCGCCTAATCAACAGTTTCAGGTAGAATATTTTGTTTTTTATTTCAAATTCGTCTATTAACGTACAACTGAAATTTTAAAACGTCGTTGTGGGCAAGTTAAGAGGATTCCATAGCATTGGAAGCAAATTTCGATTCTTTGAGAGATGATGTATAGAAAATGGCAGCCTTAGAAAGCTGAATTTACCATCAAATAATTAAAAATATAAACGAAGCGCAAGAACTCAGAAATATAATCCAACATAGTGAGATCTTAGCCACTAATTCGTTTAATTATTTTAATTTACGTTAAATAATGAATTAAAAAAATATTTTTTTTTTGTAATTTTAATATCCAAAAAACAGTTTATTACAGGCAATATATTTTTATTATTTTTTTAATGTTTTTTAACTTAATATTACTGATATTTTCACTAAATAACGAATTTTTTTTATTGTTTTAATTAGAATTCTTATATTATCACTCCTTTTTAAATGTTTAAAGTAGATTAATAAATTTTGTTTTATTTTTACATATACAAACTTACAATTCTATTAAAAAAAATGATTAAAAAAAAAAAAAAAGAAAAAAAAAGAATAGAAAAACTACAATTGTTTANNNATCTATTAAATTGAATTGAATATAATAAAGCAAGAGTTTTTATGCAAATTACTAAACAATTTAATATCTAAAATTTTAATATAATATAATAAAGTTGTTTTGCAAAGTAATTGCATCGTATTTAACAACAACAAAGGAAATAATAATAAAAAAATAATAATAATAAGAATCATAAGATTATTTGCATTTAAAGTTTGCATAAGTTTACGTTCGTTTCTTACTATATACACATACACACAGACGTCTAAACATCGGGCCGTATTTACACACGGTTAAAAATCAGAGTATATATTATTGCAAGGATTTAAACAGAAATTTAAGGTACAACATATTTAAAAGCGTTTTCCATAAAGGAATTGTATTTCAGAGGAACCTAAAAACCCGTTTGGGAACCACTTGTATTGCTAGCTTTACTGCCCCAAAGCCAATTCAATAAAACTGTGGAAGGCGATTGATTTGTTTGAGCTGTTAAATAGAAAACGACATGAAAATAGTTTTCCAGTAAATAATTTTCTAGTCACTTACATAAATCACTTCCCACAAGCTCGGAAACAGCTGCTGGTGGCATTTTGGCTACATCCTGTTGCAATTTCTCAATTTGCCGTATGCGTTGTTCACGTTCTTCCTTAATAACCTTGTCTTTGGAATGACTAACAGTTTGTAACTGGGAAAGCCTGCAAAACAAACAGAAAATTAACTTTTAAACAAAAAATCTTTATTCATTAACATGCGTGGCTTACTTTTCATTTAGTTCATCATTGCCACTACCCACAGTTGAACCCGCAACTGCAGTGATATTGGCTAGACTTTCATTAGGCGATGATGTTGAGTCTCCAGAGTTGGAGGAGGCTGAAAAACATTTTAAAATAATTATTCCCTGTACAAAATTCACTATTTGTGTTACACATTTACCTTCCGCTACATTGCCAGCCAATGAATTTTTAGCTTCCAGCTGCCTTAATGTATTCGATAGCTTCAATTGTAGTGTGTCTCTTTCGGCTAAAAGATTCACTATTTCCAAAGTCATCTCCTCACAGCGCATATCACGCTGATGCAGCATATACATGGCCAAATCTAATTCGGATTTCGAAACCATTGGCACTTCGTTCACTGTCTGAGCTTGTGTTTTGCGAGTTTCTGTAAAAGCGGTAACCGTACTATGCGAAGAGGTATCATGCAATTTAAATGGATCGTATTGCGCAGCTAAACGCGCATATTCAGCAGAACGTATTGCCAATTGTTCTTTCAGGGTTACAATTTCCATTTCTTGGGCTTCTAAGGCAGCTTGCATTTTTTCTATAATATTTTCATTGTCTTCGGAACGTATACGCAATGGTGTGCCCTCTGCTGAAGTGGTACCCGAAGCACTTGTGGATTCAGAGTTTGGTGTGGAAGAGGAAGTGGTTTCTACGGATAAATTCTGTGTTGCGGTATCAATAGTTACATTGGATTGCATAGGATTTTGTCTTAAGCTGGCAATTTCTTTTTTAAGACGTTCCTCGTTGGCCTTGAAATCAAGTTCTCTTTGTGCCAAGTGTTCTTGCCACATTTTTGCAATTTCACCGCATCTTTGCTCAACTATAACCTCCCATTGTGCATTTAAGGCTACAAAATCCACTGAGGGTTCATTGCCGCCTTTAAGGGCTTCTTGTGTTTTACGCAATTCCACAATTTCTATATTTTTGGTATCCAGTTCCAATGTTAAAGCTTTTAATTTATCCTCTAATTGCAAAGATTCCAAGACATGATTATTAAGAACTTGCAGTTCTTCTTCCATTTGCTTTTTCTCTGTTAGTAAATCTTGTACTTGGCGTTCCAATTCTTGCATTCTTGCCGTGTCCTGTTTATTTGGTTGTTGCTCCTCTTTGTTGGCCTGCATTTCTTTGGTTATTTGCAAAGATAAATTGTTTTCCAGCTCATGTTTATCTTCCTCCAATTGTTTAACTTGCATTTTTAGCATATGAATCTCTTGGGTTTTGGTAAGGATTTCCAATACCAGCTTCTCCGTTTGATCTTCATTCATTAGATCGTTAATACGCTGTTTCAAATGTAAGATTTCCGATTCTTTTTCTTGCAATAAAGCCGTAAGTTCTTCGGAACCACTGTCACTGTTTGCAAAACTAGGCAGATTCTTTAAGTACTCGTTTTCATTTGTTAAACTTTGTAACTGCTCTTCTAGATTTATTTGCTTAGCCTTGAGGTCTTCATTTTCCTTGGCCAATTGTGTAGATTGCTCTTCAATTGTATGTTTTTGTGCCTGCAAAAGTTCAATTTCCTGTTTCATTAAAACCAGGCTCTGTTTTTTCTCTTTGCCATTGACTTCATCAATTTGTTTTTCCTTTTGCTCCCTCAACTGGGTTAGTTCGCTTTCCAAATTTATCAGACTTTGTTTGGTATTGTTGAGCGTATCTCTTAAATTCTCCACTTCCGTTTGTAGACCTTCAACTTCAGCTTGGAGGCGCTTTTCATTGTTTTGCGAGAGTGTTAAGGTGTTCTTTACTTCAGTGAGTTCTCTTTCAAGTATTTCCTTATTGCTTAGCAATGTAGCATAGGTTTCTTTTAGGTTTTGGAAATCCAACTTAAGGTTATTCAACTGATAGGTTTCTTCACTGCGTTCATTGGATTTGGCTTCTTCCAAGTTTTGTATTTGCAAACGCAAACTGGCTACCATTTCCTCAGCTTTGGTGGAATTAATTTTTTCTTCTTCCAATAAAGCTTGTAGCTCTAATCTATCACCGTTAAGATCTTGTATTTCTAAGTTAAGTGTTTGTATTTGTTTTTGTAATTCCTCAATAGCAGTTGGCGTTGCATTAAGCGTGTCTGCTTTAGTTGTCTCCTCTGTATTTACATTTGCTGCAACCGTTTTGGAGGGTTCTTTAGGTGTTGTTATCGCTTCGTCTCCATTACCCCAATCATCTAAATTGGTTAGTTTTTCTTGTAATTCTCTTATGCGTGCCTGATACATTTGTACCTCCATGTCTTGGCGTTCCTTCATCTCTGACATGCGTTCATTGCCTGCTGTTAGGACATCAATTCTCTTCAGTAATTTATCCTTTTCCAACTGGAAGTTATCTTGTAATTTCTTTTGCTCTTCAAGTTTTTCTTCTAAAGCCTTTATTTGATTCTTAAGCTCTTCCTGTATGGCTGCATCGAGATCTCCAAACATAGAGTTCGATTCTATGGAAGCTGATTTACGATAGTCTTTGGCATTTGCAGATAATGATTGTAGCTCATCGATTTTTACTTTGTATTCTTTAAGCTTTTTCATAAGTTTGCCCGACTTGACATGCAATTCTTTCTTTTGTTCCTCGCTACGTTCCAGAGCAAGTTGCAGTTCTTGTAAACGTTCGTTAAGATCTTGCATTTGTAATTCCAATTGTTGTTCTCTAGGCACTAAGGAAATGGGTTGGTTTGTTGTAGACGAAGCAGTTAGTTTAGCAAAATGTTCTGCTTCTGCTGTTGCTTCCGAGTTACCCCAAGAATCACCCCAATCTTCTCCCAAATCCAGAGCTGTTATGGCCGGTTGCGGGGCAGCATTTAATAATTTTTCTTGAGGATGGCAGTCATAGGTCTTCTTAGGCACAATAATTTCTTCTACTACCGGTTCACTAGATTGTTGGGGTATAGCAAAGGCTTCAAAATCAGGAGCAGCTGAATTACCAAAGAACATATCCAAAGTAGGTTGTATAGAGGGATCTGCGAAAGTAGGCACAATTTGATTTTCTAGCGCAGGCATAGCTTTTTTCAGTTGTTCTTCGTGTTGCTGCTCACGTTTAATACGTTCTATTTCTAAATCTTTGTCCTTTAGAAGATTCTCCAGGAATCCTACTTGTTCCTGAAGTAGTTGCAGCTGTTGCTGCAAACTCATTAACTCTGTTTGCTGCTGCTGGAATTTCATTAAGTCCGCTTGCAATTTTTGCACATCGTTATGGGATTGTTGTAATTGCTGATCTCTTTCCTGATAACGTGTTTCTAGATCTCTTAACTTTTCTTCATACTCAGCTTCACGCTGATTCCGTGTCGCCAATTTGTGTTCCAAATCTTGTGCATGTTTTTCCAAATCGGAAACATTACGTTGTAAATCTTCTATGGTAGGCGGTTGCTCTATGACTTGGTCTCGAGTGGGTTCTGCTGCATGTGGTTGTATCAAGTCATCGAAAGGAGAACGCACAGAGGAGTCTGATGTAAAGAACATGGGTGGTGCAGGAATGACATCTGTTGGTTGGGACTCAGTCAAAGCAGTGGCTACGCTTTGCAAAGTCTGGAGATTGACCACATCCTGTTGACGTTCTGTTAATTGTGTTTGCATTTCCTGATTTGCATCCGAAATCATATTGAATTCAGCTTGTAAAGTATTTAAATCCTGTTGCAGGCGATAAATTTGATTGTTTTTGTCTTGCAGCTCTTGGTTGAGACGTTCAATTTCTAGGCTGCTATTGTCGTGTTGTGTTGGCAATGGATTAGTGGAAGTGCTGGGTGTAGCAGGTAAACCAAATGCTAAAGCAAATGGATCCTGTGTATTGGAATTGTTTGAGTTGGCTGCCGCTGCTGCTGCCATTTGCAATTGCAAGTTCTGTCGTTGGTAGTTTTCAATGACAGCTTCCTTCTCCGCTAGAAGATCGGTTAAACGCTTGTTTTCGGTCTCTATGAACACCTGGTCGTCGGTTTGATTTTGTCCCACTTGCATGCGTAATGTGTCCAACTCTGCTATTTGGGTACGCAAAGCCTGCAATTCTGTTTCGTGGTTGCTGGAGAGGGTTTCGATTTGATGTCTTAGATTTTCGATTTCGGTTTTATCCTGCATGGATTGCATGCGTAATTCCTGCAATTCATACAAGTCTTGTTGGGAATTTTCACTTTGCATGCGTAACCAAGATGATTCACGTTCCAACTCGCTTTTGGCCTGCTCTAGAGTATTAAGATTCTCTTGCAAGCGTAGAATTTCATTTTGATGAGAACTGCAGTCGTCTGCCATGCGTTCAAGTTGCTCGGATAGTTGCCTCTTCTCGGCATTTATCTTATCCAACTGATCACTAAGTTCTGATTCAAGTTCATCCAATTCGGTGGCTTTAACTGCCAATTTACCATCGTAAACAGCCTTTTGTCTTTCCATTTCGGCCTCAGCTTTGGTAAGTTGTTCTCTAAGATTGGCTAACTCCTGTTCAAAATCATTGCTAGAATCGGTTTTGAATTCCAAAAATTCTTTTTCCAATTTTTGATATTGGGCCTGCAAACTATTGTATTCCGTTTGCAGCTTACGATGGTTTTCTTCTAAGAGTTCTTTTTCACTCTGTGAGTCTAGTAAACGTTGCGCTATAACTTCATCGTGCTCGGACAGCATATTAAGGCGATATATCAGTTCGTCTTCTACTTTCAGATGTTCCTCATCTCTAGTTTGCATTTGTTCATCCATGATATTTGCTTTACGTTCCATGGATGCTCGTCGTTCTTCGAAAACTGCTACACATTCTTGCAAACGGCAGATCTTTTCTTTAAAGGTAGCATTTTCCTGCTCTAGAGTTTCTATGTAGGACATGTCCTCCTGGAGTTTAGCTTGTATGCCATCATGTAAGGTTTCCAAACGCGTTATAGTTTCCTGGAAATTGGCCTTTTCGCTCATGTATTTGTCATTTAGCTTGTTGTAGGCTTCTTGCAGAGCTGCTAATTCAGCTCTAACCGGTTGTTGTATGGAGGCATCCAAACGATGTTGTGTAGTGGGAGAAAGGATTTCTTCCTCTGGGCACACGGTTAGTTTTGATTGCAAATCTTTAAGTTGGGCTTGCAAACGTTGAATCTGGCCATTGCGTTCTTTAATAACAGCTTTGGATTTTTCAAATTTCAGAGATTTGGCTTTTAATTCCTCTGAAACTTCTTTTAATTTTTGCTCAAGCAAATCATTTGATTGGACTTTATTGGAGTTAGCCTTTAAACTTTCCAACTCCTGAGTGAGCTCTTGTAATTTCTGCGAATTCTCATGTTCTTTCTCGCGCATAGATATTAATTCATTCTCCAGTTCTTCCAAAGTAGCTTCAGCTCTCTCAAGTTTTGCTGTTTTATCTTGTAAGACCTTATTTAAATTTTCCAAGTCGTTATTCTGCACAGAACTCGTACTCTCATTGCCCCAATCGTTTAGTTGTTCTTGAGCAGCCATTAATGATTGTCTAAGTTCCTCAATTTCCTTGGTTTTAAGTTTAAGATTTTCCTGAGTGCATTGCAATTCCTCTCTTAATTGCTCGGTTTCATTGAAATCACCCCAATCGGAAGTGAAGGAAGAAGCTTCTGCTTGTTTAGTTTGCAAATCGTTTTCAAGCGTTTGTATCATGGCTTGGCAAGCTTGTAATTCTTGCCTTAACTGTTCTGAAACACTCTGTAGTTGTTGTATTGTATTCTGTGCAGCTTGTAGTTCATGTCTGAGGTGCTCTGTTTCGGAGTTATCCGGTTGAACAGAGCTTAACTGCTGTTGTACTACTAAATCGTTTTGCAATTTTTCAACTTGATTTTGGGCCAATTGTAGCTCTTCCTTAAGCTTGTGTTGTTGCTGTAATTGCTCATCAATAGTACGATGTGTTTCGTTTAGTGTTTCCTTCAAATCATTGGCTTCTTGTTGCTTCTCCTTTAATTGTTCACGAATTAATGACAATTCTTGTTGTAAACTTTGAATCTCTAACGACTTCTGCTGTTGCAATTGTTGAACTTGCTCTTCTAGAGACAATTTCACGCTGATAACATTATTAAGCTCATCGGCTTTTTCTTGCAACATTTGTTGAGTCTTCTGGAGTTCTTCCTGTAATTGGACATTTTTAGCGTTAAGAGCTTCTAATTCTTGGCTATTATTGTTAAGACTTTCAGTTTGTGTTTCTAGCAGTTTCAGTTTGTTTTCATAATTCAAACATTGTTGGGCTTTCTTTTTCAAATTGGCCGCATACTTTTTCAGTTTTTCCAACTGCTCCTTGTTGCGTTGTTCCAGATCATTAGCCTTTTGCTGCCAGGTTGGTAAGGCAGCCAACTGTTCGATTTGTTGATTTATTTGCTCCTTCTGTTGTTTGTTGATTACAGTGAGTTCCTGATTAGACTTCAGCAGCTCCTGGTGTGTCTGCTCTAGTTTGTTTAATTTATCCTTATTGCTCTCCATTAGCTCTTGCAAGTATTGAATTTCATCTTCCTTGTCTATTATTTTATTGGCATTTTCCTCCATTGTCCTATACAAATCGATGATTTGTTGATTTAACATATCTATGGTTTCTTGCTTGTTGGCCAGTTCTTCTACTTGTTCTTGAACCAAATTTTTGTTGATTTTCAAGGACTCCTTCAGTTTTTCATATTCATTTTGCAAATCTTGCGTTTGCTCTGAAGCCTGTAAGGCTGCCATGCGCTTAAGTTCTGCAATTTCTTCTTTAAGTTCTTTAATTTTCTCTTCGTATTTCTCTATTTCCAATAAGTGCATATTGTTCTCGTGTTCATGTTCTTTTAAGGCTTCTATTAACTGCTGTTTCTGTTCCTTAACCAGTGTTTCGAGTATCTCCATTTCTCCTTCGTACGTTTCACATTTGCTTTCCAATTGTTTGCGTAATCGGGTTAATTGTTCGATCTGTTTTTCGTGTGACATTTCCTTGTCGTTTATCAAACGATCGAAATTTTCGGACATTTTTCTTAGGTCTTCCAGCTCCTTAGTAAGTTCGGATATTTCTGTGGTTTTTTCTCCCAAACCTACACGTGCTTCATAAAGTTCTTGCGTTAGATCTTCTACACGCGATTGTAAATCTGTTAATTGAGTTTCATACTGTTCAATTTGCTTGAGTGACTCCTCCTGTAATTTCTTCTCGTTTTCATTCTGTGTTACCACAACCTCTTCCGTTTGTATGGCTTGTCTTTCTTCAGAAGAGAATCTATTGTCGGTTTGGTCTTCTTGTTGATCTCTGGCCTCATCTAACAGTCTACGCAACTCTTGCACGGTGGCCTTAAGCTCTCGGTTTTGAGCTGTTAGCTGTTCATATTCTGCCAAAGCCTTGCCGTTGGGCGCAGTTACTGCCACAACCGTCTCTACCACTGTTACTGTTTCAACAGCACTGCTAGCTTCTTTAACTTTTTGCAGTAACTCGCTTAATTGTAAATGAGCATTCTCAGCCTCTTTTGCCAACTTTTTGGAGACATTAAACTTGCTCTTCTTATCATTGGCCTTGCGATAGGCTTCCAGTTCGCCATAAAGTTTGGATAGAGACTTCTCACATTTCTCAAACAAGGTTTCGCTATTATCTAAGGCCGCTACTACCTCGGAAGACTGTTGCATAGAAGTTAAACCTTGCGAGAGTGGAGCCTTTTGTATTTGGAAGCTTAGGGATTCTTTTTCCTTAGTTACCGTAGCCAATTTAGTTTTAATTTCTTCATAATTTTCGCCTTGCTTACGGAGTTTTGTCTCTAAATCTTGTTTTTCTTGTGTTAAGCTTTCAATTCGCTTTAGTAGATCATGGTTCTCATTGGTTAAATGCTCCATTTTTTCCAATACCTCTCTTCTTTCCGTAGTGAACAGTTCAATTTTGTCCATTAGCTCAGAGCTTTCTTCACGCAACTTATTAAGGCTTTCCGTTATTTCAGGGCTTATTTCGGTTTGCGTTAATTCATTGACCGCTTCCTTTTGAGAGGGCGTTTCTTCCGTGGTTTCTCCTAAACGTTTGTTGAACTCCTCGAGTTCTTGTTTCTCTTGTTGTGTTAGTCTTTCAACAATTTCTATGGATTCGGCGGAAGAAGATGATTTAGAAAGTTTTTCTACTTTGTCCAGCAACTCTATGTTTTCATTAAGATAATGTTCCAGTTTTTTGTCCAGTTCATCTTTTTGTTTCGTTAGTTTTTCGTTAGCTTCCAAATATTCCTGCAGTTGCTTTTCTTTTAATTCGAAATCTTTGCGCAGGTTTGTTAGCTCTTCAGTCAGATCCTTGACTTGTTCTTCCATTTGAATTTCACTCAATTCCGATGTAACGCGAGATTGTTCTCCTTGTTTTAAGCTTTCCATTTGAGCTTCTTTCTCTTTTAATGCTGTTTCCAAAGCCAGTATCTTCTCTTCACATTCCTTATGCAGTTCGGTCGGCTTGTTTTCTTCAGATTTTCCACTAGACTGTGATGAATCCATTTGATTCAATTGCCATTGACCTTTTTCATCTTCCAATTCGGTTATCTTTTGTTGTAGTTGATCTTTTTCTTTTGTTAGTTTTACTACTTCCTCGTGGAGATCAGAGCCTTTTTTCAATTTTTCGATTTGTTTTTCAGTTTGTTTGCATTTCAATTTGAGCTTAATCATGGCCTTATTGGATTCATCAAGTTTTTGTTTCAATTGTTGATTTTCCATTTCCAATTCAGCGCTGTTGGTGTCTTGACCCGAAGACGTATTGGAGGAAAACAAAGGCTTGGCCTTGGTAGACGTTTCCAGTTTCTCTTCGAGAACTTTAAAGTTGGCATTTAGGACATTAAATTCAATGGTTTTTTCCATCAATTCCTCTTCATATTTCTTTTGTAATTCCTGAGATTTCTGCAGATCATCTCTTTGTGCTTCAATACAGGCTTCCAGATTGGCTATTTTTTCGGCTATGGAACTGTCATTTATCTCTAATTTTTCTTTCTCATCTAACGCAGTCTTTAGTTTACTATTCTCTTGACGTATTTCTGCAATCTCATCCATCAATTCCTGTATTTGTTTAGCCATTTCAGCTTTAACTTGGGAGTCAGTATCTGCGGGAGCATTAGAAGATGTTGCACTTGAGCTTGAGTTCTCAGCATTTTGTAATTGTTGACACTTTTCTTCTGCTAATCTGTGGTTTTCTTGTGCGGTCGCTAGATCAGACTGTAACTGCTTAATTTGCTCTTCCAATTCGGTGCATTTGGAAGTCATATCACATCTGGTGGTTTCCAAAACATCATTGATTTCATTAAGCTCTTGTATACGTTCCAATTGTATTTCGGTTTCCTGTTTTAATAAATTGTTTTCATTCAGTATATCTAAAGATTCTACAGATTCTTTGGATTTAAATGCTTCCAATTGCTTTTTCAAGTTCTCAATTTCTTTATGAAGACTTTCATTTTCATTTTCATTAACGCCTGTTTCTTCATTGCCTTCAGAGGCGAGTACTTCAAGCTGTTTGCTGAGTGTTTCTAATTGTTGTTTTAATTGAGAATTCTCTTGATTTAATTGTTCAATCTGCTCCTGCAAAACATTGTTATTAACGGCATTAGAAAGTCTTTCAATTTCCAATTTTAACGTTTCATTCTCATTTAACAATTTCGTATTCTCTTCAGATGCCTCGAAATCTGTAAGTTCCCGACTGTTTTGCAATTTTTTTAATTCTTCTTTTAAGCTATGTTCCCGGGCTTCATACTCTTGCTCTTTCTGTTTTAGAGCCAATTCAAGTTCAGAGATTTTTGTCTCAAACGTTTCACTGTTGACCGTTACATGAGTTGTTGTAATGCGTTGATTGTTTTGCTTCTCTTTTTCCAATTGTTTCTCCAGCAGACGACATCGATTTTCTAAGAATTTAATGCGTTCCTTTTCCAAACTAAAGTGTTGACTGCTTAAGTCTGTGGCCGATTTGTATCGTTCTCGTGTGGTCGATGTATGGTGTACTATATTACTTAAATCTGACATAGATCTACCCATCTCGGTAGTATCCTCCAGATACTGTTGTGTAGTTTCGAATTTATCTTTTAACTGTGAGACCAACTGTTCTAAATGCTGTTTGCTAGAGGCCTTTTGGGCCATACGCAGCCTATTTTGCTCCAGTTGATGTCTCATTAAGGCAATTTTTTCACTGCTTTGTAGAGCGGATGGAATGGATGTGGTGGATATATCATTTCTTCTAAACGATACTTCCGGTTTCGATGGGGTAGGATTAGGTGTGGGATTTGGAGTTGAAGCAAAGCTGGGTGTAGGCGATTGCACGGGAAATTGTCCTTGGGACACTGACATCACGTGTGCATGGTCCTGTTCCGTAAAAGATACTTCCGTCGAGCTTGGTTCTGTGGTATATGTGGAGACATTTAGACCCTGCCTACTCTTTGCCTTTGATTTGAATAGTCTTTCCGCTAAATTTTTGACTTTTTCTTGTGCGGCTGATTTACTTGACCCATGAGCAGCTCCTGATTTACGCACTAACTCTTTAAGCGCAGATATTTTTTCCTAGAAAATAAATTCTTTAATAAACACATTCAACAAAATTATTGGCATAAATTTACTTGCTTATAAAACTTTATTGATTTTCTGTGGGGAACAATAAAACAACTGCGTCAATAGAGTTCAATAATTTCAAAATGTTTAAATGAATTGCTGACCTATTTTTTATATTTAAAGAATGTTTAACAAGACATCTGTGATAACATATTTCTTTGAATACTATTTTGTTTATTTTTATTTAAAAAAGAAAAACATAAAGGCGGCCAATAAATGAATGCATTTTAGCTTCGGAATTATCAAAATAATCATGCAGTGGTCATTAATAATTCCATATGAATAGGAATAATTGCTTAAAGTTTAAGGAAAACTTTAGTGGAATGTAATATAGGGAGCTTTATAGTGACACAAAAAGAGGGGAAATAAAGCGTATGTAAGAGGTTATAACCTTGCTCAATCCTAATATGTACACTCAACTGAAAAAAATTTTTTTTCTTGAAATCTGATTGCTTAAACGCTTTGAAACTATTTTCTATAATCGAGGAACATAAATTGCCACCATTTGCAGGGTCTGAAGCAAGCACAATAAGAGAAAAATTGTGTCCCATTACAAGAAATAGAGAACTTCAACAAAATCTCTCTATATGCTTTACATATTAGAATAATTAATATTCCGATTTAAATTTGCCTTTGTCATATCATATTTAAACCTCTGAAAAAAACTGAAGGAGTGATAATGTAAGAACTAGGCTAACTATTCTGTGGCTGCGAATTGATAGTGGTTCTAACAATGTGTGTAATAAGGTTCCATGGTGGTGTGATCTATACAATTTCATTTCCGTATTTGTTTTCTAAATATTATTTATGTTTACTACTTAATCTTTTTAATGTGGACACTAAAGTATTAGAGCATTCTCGTCGTCATCTGATTACGACTTGCGGCTATATCTGCAACTTCCCCGATGTTGTTAAATGTTCTACTAAAACTAAGCTACAGAGAGGGCTTATTTCCTGAAAAGTATATCACGGTCAGATGGTTTTCGCAAATCTCTTTCTCTCCATTCTTGAGAGTTGGAAATAACAACTCTTTAAAATCACTGTTCACAAACACTTTTAGTTTCTATGGTATGATCTTTATAACAACGGATTGCTGCAGCCATAGAGAAGTACAAAGAGATAATAGGTTTTAACTGGGTGTTTCCAAAAGCTTACTATGTGCTATTCTAGAAAAAGGTTATCGAGATGTCCTTGAAAATTAAAGAACTTGTGGTATGATTCACAATTATTGTCCGCATAATCAAGTGACTCTAGCTATATATTTATCCTTATCGGATTTAATATAATTCCAAGTGTTCCGTTTTCGAATTTAAGTTTCGAACGAAAAAAGCGCATCGTCTTATGCGCGGAAGTTTCAGATCTTTAATCTTCAAGTAATACAGTGCACTAGAGTCTCTTATAGATGCTGCGTCAGTAGAATACCTCTTTTTCCGATTCGGCCAATATACATTTCATATGCGTAGAATTGAAAGCTTTCTTATGGCCCAGAAAAAAGTGCCTGTACCTGACTCAAATATTTCCCCAGATACTACCAGATAAATTTATGCCAATAAACAATAAGAAAAATATATTTGCCACTTACCTGTTGTTGTAGGAAACTTTCCTGCAATTGTTGCTGTTGTTCGTTCGTATCGGACGACATGTTGGGTCAATTTATTTTTATTTTAGGCCAACTAAAATATACCTTTTGTTTATTTTTGATTGTTGTTGTTTTGCACACACAGTTAAAAATTAATTTTTAAAACTACAACAACAAACTTTTTACATTTATGAACTACTAGTTAAAACGTTTTACTTTTCTAGTGTTATTTTTCTTTGTTTTTGTTTTTATTTTTATTATCTTATTTTTATTATTAATAATAGTCTCGTAGTTAAAATTTCGTTGGCTGCTGAACTCGAACATTGATTATGAATATAGGGGGATTACTTGTACTAGACGAAAGGAGAGAGAGATAGAAAAAACATATAAAAGAAATGCAAATTAACAATTTGCCAAAAAATAAAAAATAATAAATTTTAATATATTATAGGCACAGCACACGCGTCCAGTATTTTTACACTTATGATCACATCAATTTAAAGAAGAAAAGGAAACAAAAAAACAAAAATACCAATGCCATCGCAAGTGAAAGAAAAAAATTTTATCTGACGTGTTCGTTTTCACATTATGAAGATTTTCAATTCATGTTTTTGCTTTAGAATTCAATGTTTCTCAGGCACATTTATATTTTTTTAATTTCTTAAGGCTTAAACTTGCTTTTTTGAATGATTTTATTTATTTCTTATTAGGTTTATTGGAAATTTACCATAAATTTTTATAGAACAAAATTTATTACAGAAAAAACACACAAATAAGGTCCATGTCAGCAAATAACTGTGTTGTAAAGAAAAGCAGTACAAAATGACATATACAACAGGGTTGTATTTTAACGTTGGAAGTTAGAGAATACTAATCGAATAATATTTAAACATTTAATGGATTGAAATATTAAACAATTTTTTATTCGATTAAAAAATATATTCTATATAGGCCCTCTGTAGGAAAAAACAAAAATACTTAAACGTATTGAAAGGCTCTACGTGAATAAACCTATTACTATATCATTCTAATTTCTCGGAATAAATGTAATTTAGGTAGTAGGCTTGTTAAACAGAACTGTAATATAAAATAGCTTCTTTTATTAACTAACCTATTTTGCACTATGTTTATAGATTTCCCATTAGTAATAATACTGCATTAAATAAATTCATTTTTTCCAAAAAACACATTATGAATCCATTCTTAAAACAGTAAAGTTCCTTGGCAGTATTTATGTTATTTGGAAGACATTTTCCAGTTGTAGAGAAATGCAGAACATTTAAAAAGTAATGTATTTTCTGGGACGAAGTTTTAACATATTCCTATCCGGGTCATAATAAATTAAATAATAACGATTTATTTCCGGTTAATCATTTTGTTTCCTTTTTTTCAATTACTAATCCCAGGGTTACTTGCTTTTCGTACTATTTAATGCAACCATGTCCACAATGGCCGTTACGCTTCTGTTTTAGTTAAAGCGCGAATATCAGTGACGATGGTCAAAGAAAAGTGTTTGTATGAGAGAAAATATCATTTATTTAATAAATAGTGAAATATATTTAAATTTAAACTATTAATATATTAAATTATTAATGTATAGTGTGTAAAATAGTGTTTGTTATGTTTTAATGGTGTGTGTTTATAAGCAATTTAAGCCTAATTTGCAGTAAAATTCTTTAGTATTGTTGCTATACCCTGCTGATCAGCTCTCACAGCATAATCCAAAGCGGTAAGTCCCAACAAATCAGTTTCATTGCCATTCTCCATATGTTCCAATAGGTATCGAACAATTTCCTCTTGACCATGCAAAGCGGCCACATGTAAAGCTGTGCGGCCGGATGGATCCGGCTGCGATAGATCGGCACCAGCTAGATGATATGATTTAAGACGAATAAGAAAACCTCTGGCTGCTGCTGCACATAAATGTTCTCCTATCGCTCTTGCAGAGCCAGTCAAATGGGCACCACAATTTATAAGCAAATTAATTATTTCATGGTTGTCATTGGTAATAGCCTCTATAAGGGGAGTACGTTCATAACGATCTCTAATGTGTACAGAGACGCCATTTAGCAAAAGGTGTTTTACTAATGGCAAGTTGCCCTCACTACAAGCCAAATGTAAGGCTGTGCGATGGTCATGATTTACACCAGAAAGATCAGCGCCATAGGCTTTTAGATTGTTAATCTAGATATTGAAAGGAAATATTTTTAATTTTTGTTTTAATTATGCTGCAGAATAATTTTTTTCTACCTTTTGTATGTCTGAGGCTAAAACAGCAGCATTCAACATGGCTGGAAATAGAGTGGCACCCAGTTGGCTTAGCTCTTGGGGCGAAGATAAATGCAAAGATCTGGCTACGGCATCTACTAAATCGTATTCTTCCATTTGGGGGCCCGAAGCGGAAGTTAATTCACCTCTTAGGTTAGATTGCATCATCTATAAAGTAAAGTTTGTTTAATTTGATGTTTTTTTTTTGCTTAAATTTCTTTAATTACCTGTTTCTTAACATCCAAGGGCCACTCGGTTTTACCCAATACATACGATAGCTTGGTTAATGCTGCCTCTGGGGTCATATCAAAGCCAGGCAAAACACCTAAATCGAATAGAACCTTGCCAGTTTGATAGATTTCGGCCACAGAACCATTAGGACATTGTGTGCAATTAACTATAATTACACCTCTGTCGGAGGCTTCTTTTAATTCTTGCAGCAAGTCTGTACGATTTGCTGGCACATTGCCCGAACCAAAAGATTGTAATACCACACCTTTCATGGGTGGTGCCAAAAATGCTCTAAACGTTGAGGTAGAAATACTGGGGAATATACGCAATATACCCACATTCTCATCTAATTGAGAGTGGACATTAAATTTGGATATCTTACATGGTCTAAATATTAATCGATAGTCTATATCGACATTAATGCCTATATGAGCCAAAGGAGGAACATTAGGACAATCGAAAGCGTCCAAAGAATTTGAACTTCTTTTAATGGTTCGATTGCCACGCATTAATTTTGTGCCAAAGAAAACACACACCTCGGGTATAACATAATTGCCAGCAATTATTAAAGCCGAAGTAAAATTGTCTTTGCCATCAGTACGTGTCTCAAATATGGGTATTTGAGAGCCAGTTATTATCACAGTTTTGCCGAGATTCTCTAACATAAATGATAAAGCCGAAGCTGTATAGGATAAGGTATCGGTGCCATGTAAAACCACAAAGCCATCAAAGAATTCATACGATTGCTGGAATTATTATTAAAAAAAAATTGTTTTAAATGGAAACAATTTGTTTATAGAGTAACTTACTTGTATGTCATTAGCTATACGGGCCCAGTCATGCATGGTCATATTGCTGGAATCCAATAAGGGTTGATATTCTGATATTTGATACATAACACGATTGCTTTCACCCTGTATGTAGGGTAACACTAGAGGTGCCATAGGTGCCGATGTACCAAATCTTTTCTGAGCATACTCTTCATCATGCATATTGGGATATTTGCGTATACGCTTAAGCAATGCATTTGCCATGGGTGCCAAAACTGGAAGTAAATAATGATTTCAAATATTGAAAGAAACACAGTTTTTTTGTAATTACTGGCATACTTACCATTCCTTTCATTTCGCACCATGCCTATGGTACCTCCTGTATAAATGACTTTTACCCGGGTTTCCTTAGTCTCCTCTGGCATTAAATTACCCGTACTGGTATTGCGTTTAAGTGATGTACTCTTGGTTGGCGAGGGTGGTACTGAGTTATCTATTGAAGACATAGATTTCATACTTAATTTCATTGTAATTCCCCTATCGATTTCATCTATACTTGTGGTGTTTCCATTACTGTGTATATCCATGGATTCGCTGTGGCCATTTGAATTTTGACTAGACATTTTAAAAGCGCTAAAAAATTGAAGAACAAATAGTTTTTAATGAAGTTTAGTAACTGAATTACGAATTTTAGAGGAAATACAGCCCATTTCTTATAGTTTAATTGTATAATTTTATTTTATAAATTTATTTTAAGAATTTGGAAATTAATTTTGACTTCGAAATCGATTTAAGAAAATTCAAATGAAATTATTTTCTGAAAATATTCAACTTCAAAATGTTCTTAAATTCTATTTTGATGTTTATTTTCGTATTTTATTTTTCTTAATAACCCTTGTAAATATAAAAGTAATTAGAATTGCTGTGTTATTAAGCAGCGATTATCTGTTTTAATATCTTGACAACACATGTTTGATGATAAATATCTTCAATTTTGATTTGTAATTACACATTTAGAGGGGAACACATTTGAAATCGTTAAGAAAAGCAATAGAATAGTTAGATTCCATGTAAATGTATTATCTAGGGGCGTTAATATTTTCATAGTTCTTTATTATTTTTATTTTTTAATTCGAAAGCAATAATTAACAAGTTCCGAAACTAGGGTACTCTAAGATCCTGATTGTGTTTAATTCCTTTTAAAATTTTTATTTTAAGATTTTGCAACAATTTTTTGATCTCTAGGTAGGCTAAGCTTGACGTTTAAGTGGCGATAATGGTTTTAAAGAAATTGTTTCTGGAAACTGGAAGGAATAGTTTTTTTTTTTTTAAATAATTGATTAGCATTCGTGGAGAGGGGCGCTATAGTAGCCAATGCAGTACGAATCATAAAAGAATTCAGAATATCAACGATATTTGTCGAATATTTGTCGAGTAGAAAAAAGTCAACGTTGTATAGTAGGTAGTGTATAGGCTTATTTTTTTATACACCTCGGAGAGAACGAAAAGCCTCAAATATTCTCTCAAAGTGTTTATACACCTTTTAGAGTATCATTCACTCTCACTTCAATGTTAGCGCATTCCTTCTATATTTTTATTTCTGTAATCTTAAATCTAAAGGTACTTGCTTTGAGAAGGTCAGACATCAAAATCGAAATATGAAAAAAATATTTCTTCGGCGACTTTCTCTGAGAGTAGAATAAAATTGCCATGTAAACTGTAGGTCCCGCCACTCATGTATAAAATTAACACACACAGCATAAGTGGTGTGAGAAGCTAGACCGTAATCCTGACTGAAGGCTTGTAATGGCCAATTATGTATGTGTGTTGGCTTATTAGACGTGAGGCCGTGGTTCAAACCTCAGCCAGCTCGATTTTAAAATATCTTTACATTATTCAGCTTAATAATCCATAATAACTTGCCGCAGTTTAATGGGTAGAGGTAGTCTAATAGGTAGTGTTAGCTTATTAGACCTGAGGCTATGGTTCGACCCCTGGCTCAAACATCTTGAATATGAAAAATTCCTTCAGCGATTTCTTGTCAATAGTCTTCTAACAAAATAAAATTTCCATTAAAAGCTTCTCAAAAATCTGTCGTTCCAAGTCGATTTTAAACTATAAGTCCCGCCACTCATGGATAAAATCAACAAACACAACTTAGGTGGTGTGGGAAGCTAAGTCATAATCCTTGCTAACCAGGGTTGTAATTAATAATCAATAAATTAATTAAGTACATGGAGTGCAACCAAATCAATTAACTTAACAACGTTTATGCACGCAAATGCTAAATTACATGACAGTTGCAAAGGAGTTATTAGCGAAGAATATCAGGAAATGCCTCTGGGTTGCCTTTTATATTTCTCTACGGTTAGGCGTTATATTAGACGGGTTAGTGTTAAACTTCATTGCAAGACTTGTAGTGAAAAGACGACTTTGCAGAATAAGCTACACAGCCAAGTGTTAAGGGCATGAGAAGGAGGATTGGATATAATCATGGGAAAACAAGTGGAATGTCTGACAACAACATGCTCGCAAGCGAATTTTCATACGACGGCTTAACCATCCAATACCAAAGGGCATTGGCTTTGCCAAACAGCAGCAAAGCGATTGACAAATTATAACCGTAATATCTCTGAAACCGTAGGCTGTGTAGTCCGTTCTGTTAAGAATTTTCAACAATAAAGAGGTAGAATCTGCTTTTCATGACTATTTTAAGATGCAAAAGGAAGGTAGATTATGTTCACAACCAAAAAAATAATTTTTTTGTTTTTTTTTCACTAAATTTTGGAATCATTGTGGTATTAAATATTTAGATTTCTTATATTGATTTTAAAGATATTTAAATATTTATTACACAAATTTTTAATAAATTTTTTGCAAAATTGAATTTCATTTTCTGTTATTTATCTTACCAATGCTATTGGCATATGCATAATGATCGCATTAAAAAACTATTTATTTTGGATAATAATACTTTATAAACGATTTTAAATATTTGCTAATTAATTTGGAAAATATTTTTATTTATAGTTGAAGTGCAAAAATATATTGTTTTCAATAGAATGAATGAATGAATATGTATTGTTAAGTGTTAAAAAATATTAAATAATATTTACCAAAACTAAAGCAATAAAAATAATATGTTTTGTTGTTTTGTTGTTTTGTTTTGCATTAAAATCATGTGAGGTTTTTTATTTGAGCACAATTCGAAATAAGATCGTACAAACTCATGGGATTAATTAATGGTACATGTATGTGGCTTATACCAGCTGCAATATTTTAACGAAATCATTTTATTTCAATTAAATAAGTTTTATTGATTCACTTTGTCCCAACTTTAACTCATTCGAGTTAATTCTGATTCAATTTGTTTTGTTCACGTTCTTGCACGTTCCTTTCTTTGAATATATTTTGGGTCCTAGTCTATGGCATTTCTTGCGATTTCGTTCTAAGACCTCATGTGGCCATTGTTAGACCTCACCTTCAAAGCATTGGTGACGTTTTAATACGCATTTAAAGAGAACTCTTGCTAGCAGCATGGTAAGAACAGCAATTTTTTATTGTTCCATTAATTTTCTTAAGCTATTTAGGGACTGCAAAAAAGCATCTCCATAGCATGGAGAATTTTTTATTATTCCTTTAGCTCCTTCCTTTAGTTCCCCCCTTTAGATGTTTACGTACGTACGTAATTGGCCATTATAACCCTTCAGTCAAAGGATTACGGCCTAGCTTCTTACACCACTTATATTGTGTGTGTTAATTTTATACATGAGTGGCGGGACCTAAAGTTTAAAGTCGACTCCGAACGACAGATTTTTGAGAAAATTTTTATGGCAGTTTTATTTACTCTCAGAGTTGTTGCCAGAAATCTGCTGAGAGGAAGCCACCGAAGAAATATATTGTTTCATATTTCGTTTTTGATGTCTGACCGGGGATTCGAACCCTGGCCTTTCGAACCCTGGCCTTTCCTTTTTACTAGACTACGGCGACTTCAGATGTTTTGGAACTGCCATAAAGCATTTCCATCTTTGTATTCGATTTCGGTTTCAATTTTTGTTCTCTTTTTTGTTTTAATTTTAAAGTATTTGCAGTGAAGCAAACGATTGTTCTACTACAGAAAATCCTAGAATAACAGAATTGCCAATATGGCCAAGGATTTCTAATTTAGTTAAAGCTGTATCGGCCGGACAAATTTTTTCAAGTCCGAAACAAGCAGTAGAGTTCATGTAACAACAACAACTCTTACATCGAAACAAAAATTGTTGGGTTGTATTAGGGATAATGGTGCATAACTTTTCTCTTTGAGTTCCACTCACACGTGGTAGCTTTGCGTGACTTTCCTACGTCGCTCGTTGTTGAGATATTCTCTCTCATTTGAGGGATCAGGAGGCCTCTGGATTA
Organism: Sarcophaga bullata; assembly: GCA_005959815.1. NCBI lineage: Eukaryota > Metazoa > Arthropoda > Insecta > Diptera > Sarcophagidae > Sarcophaga > Sarcophaga bullata. The sequence goes on from QOCX01000161.1 coordinate 285,905, forward strand.
TTTGGATTCTCTTTAGCTTTATTTGAACCTGGGATGCTTCAGTTTAAAATCAAGAACGTAAACAACTAGTTGCCCAAGTTTGTTTCAGATGAGTATCTTGGTCATTAAGGAAGAGAAATGCTCACCACTATTACAGGTTGAAGCTCTTAAGCCCGTCTGAATAGTCAAAGGACCATATTTGATCGCTCACTATGACTTTTCATTTAATAAGACAGTATAGGAAGGGGTAGAATACTTCGGATGATGGTTGTTTGAGGCCACCGGGGCTTCTGTAATGATATAAGGGCTAAAGTTCACAATCTCGTCGTGTGAAGATTTTCCGAAAAGAGGTATTCTTAATTATTATGGGCTAATTTGGATCTTGTAGACTAACGAAGTTTATTTATTATTGAATATAATACCAGATACTCTAATTTCGAGGGGACGTAACCTCGTATTCACCAGTAGGCTGTACTTATCGAGCAGTGGCCAATTGAAGATCATACATGATGGATTGGACTACAGTTTAACGACCAAGGTTTACACTTTATTGACTACTGCCATTAATGCTGTACATACATACATACATAATTGATTATTACAGCCATTCAGTCAGAATTACGGCCTAGCTTCTCGCACCACTCATGATGTGTGTGTTAGTTTTATACATGAGTATCCGGATTTACAATTTAAAGACGATTCTGAACGATAGATTTTTGATAAACTGTAATGGCAGTTTTATTCACTGTCCGTGTTTTTGCCAGAAAATCAATTGAGTGGAAGTTGCCGTTTCGTTCGAGATGACCTGGGGTTTGAACCCAGGTCTCATGTCTCATAAGCCACAACACTACTTACTAGACTACAACGACTTTTCATTAATTGGAAAACCATCACCATTGCTCGTTTGGTAAGCTTTTCCTACAGCAAACTGTGGATTATTATGCATTGATCCACAGGATCTTCTTAGGTATTACGCTTTGACAAAATGAATTTGAATTGCATAGTGCTTCTCAAAGGTCGAGTGATGGGATAAACTACTTGATGCTCATGGTAGTTACAAGCGGCCATGTAAACAAGGCAGCCAACATCACATTTTTTTTTGTGAAAGGTGGTATGGAAGGTCTTTCTACCCTCATCATTATATTAAAATACATTGTCTAGTCTGTCATATTTATGTATTCTTGATGGTCATATTTGCTAAAATTTTAATGGCTTTTGTGATAATGAAAATTAAATAAAAAAAAAAATAATTCACAGGCTTTTTAATAACTTTACTTTAATCATGTTTGTACTTGTAAAAGTCAGTTTAAAGTAGATCCTTGCAATGACATCAGCATATTAAAATGTCAATATTTTTTTTCAAGTATGATATCGTATTTTAATTCTACTTCCTTCTAATTTTTGCTAAACTTTTGCTAATTAAAAAGTACTTTGCATACATTTAAGAAGCATTTTGTATAAAATGTTTACAATTTAGAAACTTTCCTTAACGAAAATTTGATATCACAAGTTGTGATATTCAAATAAACAAAACAAATTTGGGGGTAGTTGTTAGAAACAAAAGAAGTAGGCAGAGGTAAGCATTTCAAATAAAAGATGCTGCAAAAAATTAAAATAAATTCTGCGATAACAACAGCAAATCCATATAAAAAATCATAATTTGTTTAAATATTTTTTTTAATTAGTTTGTTGCCCTACTGCTACCACTAAATATAAATAAATAGATAGCACGGTAGGTACATATACGTACATATATGTACCTATGTACGTTTACTCCGTCATACTACCGAAGAGATCTATTTGTTTTTCTAATTCAATGAGAGAAATTGATCAGTACATGTGTATACACATACTTAGAGTGAAATTCATTGTTGAATTCTTTCTTTTTTTTTCTTTTTATTTAAAACTCATTACGCTTGAGCTTGTTACTATCGGTCTTAATGTGAGCACGTGAAACTGACGCGTATTTGTTAATCATTAGTTGTTGGAATTTTGTCTTTCTTTTTTGTCTATTTGTCTGTTTGTCTGTCTGGTCAAATGAATTTCATTTCATATTTAAGAACATGTTCTACATACGTATTAAGAGCAGGGAAGGTGTATCATACTTTTTTTTTGGTTCACACTATCATTTGATAACATTTCTTTATTTTTCTTGTTCATAATTAACATCTACCATATGAATCAATGTTCATAATAATAGTAATGCTAATTTGGCGTTTTTAATAACTTTATTTTATGGTCATATGTGGTACACATGAACAGTTTTGTAATGAGATTTTGAATGAAAGTAGCACTCTAGTGATAGATAGTAAACTTGTATACAGTTTTCACCATATATGTATACATTTTGATAGCAAGTGTGCGTCAGAAATATAGCTATTAAACGTAAAAAATGATATTGAAGTGTAAGCAGATAAAAACTTTGACAAGTTTTAATCAGCATAGTTCGTCTAAAGGACAGGCTATATCCGTAATTTATTTCGTACAATATCTAATACCATTTAGATTAAGTAAGTTCGGTTAAATTGTGGATCCTTCTTGAAATATTAGGTGCATTGTATTACCATTAATCCCCATTAATTAATTAATATTCCATTTAAGGATCAAACATTCTCTATAGGAAAGCATTTAGACTTCAAAACCAATCTTGCTATTACATTATTTGCTATTTTAGTGAATTAAGACAAGGATAACATGATACAGGTCAGACATCAAAACGAAAAAAATTTCAGCAGATTTCTGGCAAAATTCTGGGAGTAAATAAAATTGCCATGAAAAGTTTTTCGAAAATCTGTCATTCGGAGTCGACTTTAAGCTGTAGGTTCCGCCACTCATGTATAAAATTAACACACACAACATAAGTGGTGTAAGAAACTAGGTCATAATCCTGACTAAATCGTTGTAATGACCAATTATGTATGTAGAACATGATACATGGAGTCAAGAACCTCTGTCTCTGTGTAGTAACAGAATTCACAGCTCCTGCAAAAGTTACTTCAAGGAAATGTCAAGTCTATTAGTTTGTCTCCCACAATGGTCTATGAGAACTGCAATAGTGGAGAAACAGTCCACTCTCATCCATATCAGTTGATTCTACGTCCGTTGCATAATGGTAAGAGCAACACTGCTAGCTTCTATGGACTCATGTGAATAAGAATTCCTATGATTGTCCCTTTAAGGTCTAATCAGCTTCAGTTTAGTAATCAGTTTAGGGCTAATTACAGCAAAATTATCAACGTAAATCGATTTAATTTGCTTCTATTGAGGTCAACTACCCTAAGAAAATTATGAAGTTCAATCGTCTGCAGATTTCAATCCCCTGTTCTTTATATGCAAAATTGGTTTCGAATCAGAATCAAATTTCCTTTAAATTTAGCCATAAAACTGAAGAGTTTACTAGATTTAATCAATTTCACAATAACCGACCATGGTTTCTATCAATTGTCTGGGTTGAAGATTCAAAAATTTACTAAGTTTGGTCCTTAATTCCGTGAAAATTTAAGCGAGTTTTCATAGAAGATTTTGACATTTTCAGATTTTAAAATCCACCAAGTGTCCTTTTGTGAGAAAACAGGACTGAGTGGATGGCTAAAGTAAATTATTTTTAAAGCATTTCACGTCTCTTTAAGTAAATCAATCGCCAGAACCCTTAACAGAGCGAGTTTTCATAGTAGATTTTGAATTTTTACCACATGTTAGATTTTAAAATCCATTAAATTTCCTTTTGTGAGATAACATGACTAAATGGGCGGATTACATTAGCTTTCGGAAATGTGTGACAATCTGGGACAGTGATAAGACTTATTTTAACAAATTTTTGTTTTATTTTACCCTGGAATTTAAATAATTTTTCCTGTTTTTCTTTCCCAGTCTTAAATTAATTGTTTAACAGAGTTCTGTTAGTAATATAACAGTGCTCTGTTAAATGACTTGGTTTGTGTCCTGGGAGATAGATTTTAAAACCTATCTTTACACACATCTAGACACAGCGACTGCAATTTTAGCTTTGCTAATTCCGTTTTGTAATTTTAATGTCTAAGTTAAACCACTAACTGGGGGACTGGTTGCAGCAAATATCATAAAAGTATTCGGAATCATTCAGTGCTAAAAACAAAAATCGTGAATAGAAATTTAAGTTCTCTTCGGGAGATTTTATTCACTATACGCGTTTAATCCCGTCTTTGGCGAATAATTAAATTATTTTTAAAATGCTAATGGTCTATAGAACAAAGCGGTGTATACATACATACATAGTTGGCCATTCCAACCAGTCGGGCTTACCACCTAGATTCTTTCTATGCCCTAGTTTTATCAACGAGCGGCCAGTCCTACTGTTTAATGCTGACCTTGAATGACAGTTTGAGAAGTTTTTTCATGGCAATTACTTTACTCTTAAAATATTTGCGTGAAAACTGTTAACAGACTGCTGCCGAAAGATTTTTGTTATTAATTTTTCTTTTCTCTCGAGTTCACGTCTAGTAACACCACACTACTCAATGGATTACCACAAAACGGTGTATACTTGTCTTAATCGGAGTCACTACTGTGCTAAATAACGCATTCATGTAACGACAACTGTGTTTCTAACCCCAAAATAATTTAAGCGTTCGTATACGTGTTGCCTAAATTTTTTTGACCTACCCCAAGACCCTCCACCCAACTTCTAAAGTGTAGGGTAACATTTAAGCATTTGTTTATCAAAAAAAAAACCAAAAATAGCCGTGCTTGTCAATTTTTTGCTTTTCTGGTGTTTAGATAATTAAACTCATAATGATGACACATTCATTTATAAATTTATTTAATAAAAATAATTTTTTTTTTAATATTTCATTCCAGACTTTATTATTTTATTTGCTTATTATTCTTCTTCGTCTTGTTGTAATCAGTGTTTTACATAATTTGTATGCATTTTACTTTCATTGCCAGCCAGTGTAAATTTCCAAAGCTATTGGGGAGCTAAAAAATTACGGTTTCGTTTAAAATTCTACTGATAACCTGGCTTTGGTAGACATGTATGTGACCCTTAGAATTTTGTTTTTGTTTTTGTTTTCTTTTTTTTTTTTTGAGATATACGTACGGCAAGTAAAACTAAAACGTATATTGAAATGAAAATCTAATTTTAAAATTAATCTTATAAATTAAACAGCTTAGTATAATGAAAATCAATAATTTTGAAATATCCATGCTCAGCGAAAGCCGCTCCTTCTTTTTCTTATTAAATTAACAACAAAAACAAAATCTTCCTTACCACGTACCTTTCTTTCAATTTTTTTCTTTTTTTTTATTAAAAATTAGAAATTTTTTACGGAAAAATTCCACAATTTTTTAATACAATTTTATAAATTATTTGTTGTTGTTGTTGTTGTTGTCGTTTGTACTATTCACAAAATTACACATAGAATCTCTTTATTTCTTTATTTGTTTTCTTTTTATTTTATTTTATTTTATTTCATTTCATTTTTATCAAATCAAAAAACATATTCGAAACACGTTTTTTTATCTTAATTTTTAACCGCAAACGTTTTTTAATTCATTTTTTTTTTGTAATTTTCTTTTAATTTTTTTTTAAATATTTTTTATTCTTAACTTTCGCTGTTATTTTCAATATATAAATTCTCTCCCTTAAAAAAATTTTCCTCTTAGATTTTCTTTTTTTATATTTTTGCATATAGAATGTGTGTATAAATGATTTGTTTTCTAAAAATTTTTGCACCTTTTTTTTTGTTTGAAGTATTTTTGGCAGCCGCAAGAATTATTTAACGCACACGAAACTCTATTCGGCACAAAAAATTTTACGTCTAAACGGAAGCACTTTAGGAATGAGACTGAGTAATGCTCACTTAAAACTACAGTGAAAGTAAACCATTGTGCCCATGGCTAAAGTCAACTCACAAACCATATGTTCTTTGTTAAAATGTTAAGTATGTAGTTTAGTACACTGCGAACTCGTTAAACGGTTCCTAGTGTTTGTTTAAATACCTGCTTAGTAGTAGTGGTTAGTAGGTGTTGGTGAATTGGAAATTTGTATAAACTTAGGGGTAGAATCAGCCGAACGTTCATAAAACGTTATGGAACATATGTTCGTTTTTCGCATGTGAAAGACAATGAGAACGATTACCCAACCATAATATAATTTCGGTAATCACTACCGTAGTTAGTCTGTTAGCTTATTAGACATAAGGCCACGATTCAAACCCCAGGTCAGACATCTTGATCAAAACGAAATATTAAAAAAAATTTCTTCGTAGACTTTCTCTCAGCAGATTTCTTGTAAAAACTCTGAAAGTAGAATAAAATGAAAAGTTTCCCAAAAAAATATGTCTTTCGGAGTCTACTTTAAACTGCAGGTCCCTATACTTATCTATAAAATTAACAGACACAACATTAGAGGTGTGAGCTATTCAATCCAAACAATCCAGATTCAAAAAAGAAGTAAACAACAAATTCACTTCATTCGCTCCTAAAAATAATCCCTTCGGAAAATTCTTACCTCCAAAGAGGGTAACATCAACACCGAACATCCTAGGCATGTCCGGACTCATTGAGAAATGTTCTTTACCGCAAACATATCGTTTTAAGGCTTCTTACAGTCGATTCATCACGTAGTGAGCTGGTAAAACTTGCTTAACGAAGCAGAGAAAAAGCAAAAAAAAAAACAAATAAAGGGTAGTGCAGGAGCTGCTTCTTTTACAGTTCTAGGCTGTTTAGAGGATCTAAAAGGAAGAAAAAAACTTAGCATACCTAACGTAATACATTCAGATCCAATAGACACTGTTTTGTAATTCCACTATAAGTCTTCTCATAGAATTCTGTTCCTGCTAAAAAACAAACAATCGATAATCGACTGTCCTCTATTGACCTGAATTTATCACCAACAAATTTATTCAGGCTGTACAAAACCAAGCGTCCAATCCAAACTAAAATTATAAACTTTAAACAAAGTTCCCAGAACTCTTGGCGAATTACTTTAATTTCTACTTCACAACAGAGCTATACTTTTATGGCAATTGAAGTGAAAAATTATAATAATGTACAGAAATTCCCGGATATAGGCTTAGCAAGGCCTTACAACCATTAAACAAATTCCTTTCTTATTGAATTTTTTGCCTTTTGCAGAGGAATTCCAAGTAAGATTATGTTTTCATTATAAAACACTTCTTGAGGATCAAACCAGTTAGCATCGTTGTGTGAGGCCTGTCTTGATAGAAAACAATTTATCTCCTACTGAACCAAGTTGGATGTTTGTTAGCGACTATGTGCATTCGTCGGCTCAGTTTTTGATAGCGTAGATATAAATTACAAGATTAGCAAGCTAATAGTTCAGCTCACAGCAAATGATATCTTGTCAATCGCTCCAAGCTGACATCGGAATTCGACTACGAAACAGTCTTCATCACCGCCTACTCGACTTAGAACTGTGTTGGTGTTTTCAAAATTTCAGAAGCACATGATAAATAAAAATACGGTCCATACACATTATGTGCTCCGCAAAAAGGCTCCAGCTCAAGTTTAGATTGCCTCAAACACGTTTGGCTTGATCGGAGTCTTCGACGCTTTTTCAAGCTATAGAACCCTGTTTAACAACCGGTTATCGTTCTCAGACTACTTCGGGATACTTCTGGTGCTTAACTTAAATCTCTTCCCATTGTAATTACCAGCACAAGTGTAGATTGTTTTAAACCTGTTTGCCTTGAGGAACGTCTTTGCCTCTCTCTATCTTCACTGTCGTCAAGCATACCCTTTTAAACTTCAAGCTCTAAATGAAATCGGACTTTGCTATTAAGGATTTTATAAATTTTCTTTCAAAAATTTGAATTTATTGGTGAGAGGAGAGAGAACGATGGGATGGCATGCAAAGGCTTTCACATATTTGGGACATTTCTTGCGTTTTCTAATTCGTAATTCTCACAATTAAGATGCCAATGGGTTTAAGTAAGTAAAGAAACTTTGTTTTACTTTTACTCTACAACCATAACCAAGTTTGTACAAAAAAAATTCTAACTCCTGTTAAGCGAGGGATAGATGTTTTTCACACCTTTTTTTGTCTAGTTTCTTTTAAAAACTTTTGAATCTCAATTTTACCAACTTAATAACACTCACAGTCTCTCTTTTGTCATTCAGCTTTAAAGGTCTTTCTTCTCTATGTTCTCTGTTGTGCTCAAAGTAAATCTGCGCAAAGAATCATGATTCATGAATATTTAATGCAGAAGAGGGAGTGTGTATATTTTATGAATACATTGGGAATACTACACGCGCTGCCTTTCCGTACTATTGTTGGGTTGTATTTCTATTCTATTTCCACATTTTTTTCTTCTTTTTTTTTTGTTTGTTTGTTTGAACTTGTGTTTTTCATTTTACCGGTTGTTAGCTTCTGTTAGAAGAGAATATTGTTCAAAATTCTAATCGTATTACACTTTTAACGTTGAATGCTCTCTTGTAATGTCTAGCTAGGCATTATGTGAGAGAGCGTGGCATAAAGTGAAGGTTGTTATATTTTAGCTGACGAAATGTTAAAATTCAATATTGAAATTGAAATCGAATAGTTTTTAATTCAATTTTTATTTGCAGACATAGGAAAATTATATTGTGGTTGTTACATTTAATTTGTTTTTATATTTAATTGCTGATGAATTTTCTAATTGCTATTGTAAATGAATTAAATATTCGCTAATTAGTTGCAAGTCTTATTACAGGAATGTTGAGCAATATTTTAATTTTATTTGAAAATGTATTTGAAAAGAGGTCGCGGTTCAAACCCCAGGTCAGATATCAAAACAAAGATATGAAAAGTATTTCCTCTCAGCAGATTTCTAACAAAAACTCTAAGAGTAAATAAAATTGCCATGAAAAGTTTCTAAAAAAACAAAATCTGTAGTTGAGAGTTGAATTTAAACTGTGGGTCCCATCTCTCATATATAAAATTAACACACACAACAGAAGTGGTGTAAGGAGCTAGCTCACAATCTTGCCTTAAGGTTTGTAATGACCAATTATGTGTGTATGTATGCATGTATTGTATGCGAAAAATGCGATTTTTGAATTGGCCACATGAAGTAACTGTGGCCGAAATTCCATTTTCGATTCACTACTAAAACGAAATGAAATACAATACTTTGAGAATGGGGCCAAATCTAACATCCACGTCAAAAAATGGTCTGTTGCTGCTGTTTATTATAAACCTCTACAATCTGGTCAAATCTGGTCACAGTTGATCAATAAAAACGTTATTGTGTTCAATTATGATAACGATAGACTACAAACGACTTTGACAGTCCGTCGGAAACTAAAAGAGCTTAGCTGGCATGTTGTGATACATCCGCCGTATAGACTTGTCAGTGTTTTGAATCTTGTTTGACATCATAGAAAAAAATTTTTTGTACTACTTTAGATGGCTTTATAAAGTTGAGGGCCATTATTACAACTTGCCATTAACTAAAGGGAGGATTTTAACGGGAGATAAGCAGTTTTATTGCTCCGGCACTGATATTTTTGAAAAAATTAACTTTATTCTATCATTAGTAATAACGAAAAGAAGTTAAAGGTGACTTTAAAGTTCACTTTAGTTAAAGTTATCTTTAACTAAACTCAAATTTAAATTGTAATAATGGCCCTAAGAGCTTTTCTTAATAAATCTTGTTTCGCAGTATTGCGTTTGCTTGATTCAGTATTAAGAGAGTTTGTTGCAAAAACGATCTCCAATCGACCTTTGTTATTTGAGTTCAGTTTGTTCTTTTATTTGAGTTTCCTAATTATGATTTTAATGTGTATACTGTAGCAGGTTCTAGAATGGTAGGGTTGCCACATGTTTTTGTTTTAGAACAAATCCATATTTGAATCTGTATTGAATGTAGTTGTGAAAACTTTGCCGATTGAGGCCATTAAGAAAAAATTACTCGTGTTGTACAGGATTTCCTCGAGAAAGACGGGAACACAAGCATTCTTTCGTTCATATTGTTTCAGTCATTTTGATATTATGGATCCACTATAATGAAAATGGTTGTTTTCTTTCAAAGGGGTATAAACATTGTATAAAATTTTAATAAGGCTGGAACCGAAAGCAAGTTCGCACATGTGAAAAACTTTCATGGCCGAATCGCAACATAATTAAGTGATTTTTATAATGGTTGGTGGTGACTCGTGATGCAAACTTGTTCACTGTTTCATACAAATTAGTAAAAGAAAAACATTTTCTATCATTGATTATAATTTTAAGTTCTTGGAATTCGCTAATAAGTGTAATTAAATATGTATGTTACTTATTGAAAATATTTACAAACCTATTCAACCTTTGTTAAAGAGATAACCTATGAATTTAATTTGTCTCCTGATAACATTTTCTTTTATTTTCTTTTCATAGTGAATTCATTCCTTTATTTGTGTAAATAATCACTTAACCGTGGATATAATGGAATTTTCTTGTATTATGAAAATGCAATTGTTATAACTTCCATTAATTTATTAGAAAATATTATTAATAATTGTATGAGTATTAAGTAATTAACAATAAATTTTATTTGATACTCTTCTAATTGAAATTCAATAAATATTCGAAATTTAGTTTTTATAAACACGTGAATAGAAAACTTATATTGCCAAGGGCATTTGACTGTAATTAATTGAGGGAATTGTAAAGATATTTTGAGGCCTTTGTTGAAATAATTAAAAAATGCTTATAAAAAGCATTGTGAAAATTTCGAAAACCTCTCTCCTTTTTGCAGGGAAGCATAATCTGTCTTAATCTTTGGAGGGGAAGATTTTATATAATACAGTACAGTACAGTCGTATTAAACTTACTTACTTACTTGGCCCTTTAGTCAGGATTACCGCCTAGAATCTGACCCTAACCATGTTGCGCATGTGTTAATTTTATTCATGAATGGCGGATGTGAAAGTCGATTTCGAACGACAAATTTTTGAGAAACTTTTCATGGAAATTTTATTTTACTCTCAGGGTAATTGACAGAAGACTGCTGAGAGAAAGTTGCTGAAGAAATGCTTTTAAATATATCCTTGTGTCTGAGCTAAAGTTTAAACAACGGAGACTCGTCCAATAAGTGAACACACTAAGTACTAGACGACAGCCACTACGATGGCTAGTATTATGGTAACTTACTGCAACATGTTCATAAAGTTAAGCAGCATATTGTCGGCATTACGGCCTCATTAGGTATTTTTAGGTTATTTAACACCAACTGGGGAAAGACTGTGATATTTAGCTGCTCACCTAGAAGGCTATTGCCCAACATCAGATGTTGTAGAACGATCTTACAGCAATCGTCCCTTAGAAAATAATGCAGTTGTGGCTGAAAATGTCTCAGAGGACTACGGCATATCAAACGGGCAACGTATTACGAAATTGGGCATCAATCAGCAGCCTTCACAGAGAATTGTAGTTTTAGATGTTAACTTGCTCAGTGCATTAGCTCACATTAAATTCATATAGTTGAAGTTGAAGTTATACTGATTCCTGATTACATCGAAGACAACTTTTCATCGGAAATCATTACGAGCGAAAATGTTCGTTTCCATAACTGTTTCCAGAATTAACGTTTATGGAACACAGAAAATACGCATGTAACATCTGAAGAACGCTTAAAGCGAGTGTAAGCTACTAAATGGTATGATGTTTATGCCGACATCATTGAATCTTATTTTTTCGAACACGAAGTGTGTCAAACAAATACTGTAATGACCTGCGCACAGAGCCATCCTAAATGATTTTCTTCTACGTCAACTGCACGAATAGGGATACCTTAGAACATTCAGTTCCAACAGAATAGACCAACGTTGTGTACATTACGACCGACAACAGATATTCTGAGAGTTGCATTTCCAACAGTGGAAGTCGCCGTAGTCTAGTAGTTAGTGTATTGACTTATTAGACGTAAGGCCACGGTTCAAGCCCGGGTCGGACATCAAAACGAAAATATGAAAAAAATATTTCTTCGGTGAGTTCCTCTCAGCGATTTCTGGCAAAAGCAATTAAAATTGCCATGAAAAGTTTCTCAAAAAAAATCTCTCGTTCGGAGTCGACTTTAAACTTTAGGTCCCGCCACCCATGTATAAAATTAACACCCACAACATAAGTGAAGTGACAAACTAGGTACATAATCCTGACTGAAGGGTTGGTATAACCAATTATGTCTGTATGCATTTCCAACAGGGCCAGTTTGCCGTTTTGATATTTTACATTGGGCAACAGGAACTTTAAATTTTCGAATTTCGAATTTCAAAAATTCTTATTTTCCTCATATTTATCGAGAGGTACTTACTTTGGGGTGTTTCAGAAGACTTTAGAGAAATAATTTAATAACAAAATAATTAAATTTTTTTGCATAAATGCACATTTATTTTTAGCTTAATTCTGTATTAATTAATTCTTGTTTCTTTTTTGCAATAATTGCAATAATTATAATAATTTTACTGACACAAAGAATAATTTTTGTTTTATTTTTTTTAATTATTTGTTTCTATACTGTTTTGTTTAATACAATAATAAATAATTACAGAATTAATGATTTTGTTCGGGTTTTAGGAAAATAATAAATAAGATTATGGAAAATAAAGTATTCTTTTTATAATTAATAAATAATAATATTTTTATTTAATAATTTCTATGAGAAATTTTTAACAAATAAAACAATAAATATAAAGGGCCAGCTTTTTCAATAGATTTTTTTTTTTGAGAGTAAGGTGTTGGTGTAAAACAAAATCCCACAAAAAATTTAATTTATTTTTAATTTAAGATGTTTTTTAATAGATTTTTTGTTTAATTATTTGCTTTTTTTTATTTTTTTTTATTTTTTGCTATTTTAACAACGCCATAAATAGTTAAGCTTAGGTTTTTTTTAAATATGTTTGTTTATTTAATAGTTTTTAATACTTAAAACTAAATTTCTTTAATATTTATTAATTAATATCATTATCATGAAAATATATGTTTAAATTTTCTCCTGTTAATTTTTTTTGTTTTTTTGTTAGCAATATTTTAAAATATTGTTTGAATTTTTAAAGTTTGATTAAAAATATTTTTCCCTTCTTTTATTTTTTATTTAATTTAATTGTTTTTTTTTTTGTTCTGGTGGTTATTACTATTTTTTTTTTTAATTTAAAATGAAATCTTTTGTGAGTTTGGATCTAAAAATCATTTTTTTTTCCTTTAATTCTTAAATATTTATTTATTTATTTTTTTTTTTTTTTGGTTTTTCTTTAATTGTTATTTCAGATTCCTTCCAAAAATATTTGATTTTCTTTTTAATTTAAAATATTTTCTTTTAAATTTTTTAATTTTTAAATTTGTTCGCTTTTGTTTTATTTGTTTACAATTTTTTTTATAGATAAAATATAGTTGTTGTGACTTTGTTGTACTATTTTTCCATGGATTTTTTTATTCAGGTAATATGGTGGGTCAAAAATATAATACAATAAATACATACTCTCATACTAAATTTTAAAATTTTAGTTCATTATATATGTAGTACGTATAATTTGGGAATTTTTTCATTTCCTGTTTGTTTAATTGTTTATTTAATTCTTCATTTAAATAATTCTAAGATTTTTAAAATTAAAACAGACTAAGCTTTGCAATTATAGAAGAGGAAAGTTAAATTTATTCTTGTTCTATCATTTATTTATTGCATTAAATAATTTCCATTAATTTTTTATTTTATTTTTTAAAATAATTTAAGAAAATTTGAATTAAAGTTTGCAATTATAAAAGAAAGGAAAGTTAAACGCGGAGCATCAAAACGAAAATATGAAAAAAATATTTCTTCGGTGAGTTCCTCTCAGCGATTTCTGGCAAAAGCAATTAAAATTGCCATGAAAAGTTTCTCAAAAAAAATCTCTCGTTCGGAGTCGACTTTAAACTTTAGGTCCCGCCACCCATGTATAAAATTAACACCCACAACATAAGTGAAGTGACAAACTAGGTACATAATCCTGACTGAAGGGTTGGTATAACCAATTATGTCTGTATGCATTTCCAACAGGGCCAGTTTGCCGTTTTGATATTTTACATTGGGCAACAGGAACTTTAAATTTTCGAATTTCGAATTTCAAAAATTCTTATTTTCCTCATATTTATCGAGAGGTACTTACTTTGGGGTGTTTCAGAAGACTTTAGAGAAATAATTTAATAACAAAATAATTAAATTTTTTTGCATAAATGCACATTTATTTTTAGCTTAATTCTGTATTAATTAATTCTGTTTCTTTTTTGCAATAATTGCAATAATTATAATAATTTTACTGACACAAAGAATAATTTTTGTTTTATTTTTTTTAATTATTTGTTTCTATACTGTTTTGTTTAATACAATAATAAATAATTACAGAATTAATGATTTTGTTCGGGTTTTAGGAAAATAATAAATAAGACTTATGGAAAATAAAGTATTCTTTTTATAATTAATAAATAATAATATTTTTATTTAATAATTTCTATGAGAAATTTTTAACAAATAAAACAATAAATATAAAGGGCCAGCTTTTTCAATAGATTTTTTTTTTTGAGAGTAAGGTGTTGGTGTAAAACAAAATCCCACAAAAAATTTAATTTATTTTTAATTTAAGATGTTTTTTAATAGATTTTTTGTTTAATTATTTGCTTTTTTTTATTTTTTTTTATTTTTTGCTATTTTAACAACGCCAATAAATAGTTAAGCTTAGGTTTTTTTTAAATATGTTTGTTTATTTAATAGTTTTTAATACTTAAAACTAAATTTCTTTAATATTTATTAATTAATATCATTATCATGAAAATATATGTTTAAATTTTCTCCTGTTAATTTTTTTTGTTTTTTGTTAGCAATATTTTAAAATATTGTTTGAATTTTTAAAGTTTGATTTAAAAATATTTTTTCCCTTCTTTTATTTTTTATTTAATTTAATTGTTTTTTTTTTTTGTTCTGGTGGTTATTACTATTTTTTTTTTTAATTTAAAATGAAATCTTTTGTGAGTTTGGATCTAAAAATCATTTTTTTTCCTTTAATTTCTTAAATATTTATTTATTTATTTTTTTTTTTTTTGGTTTTTCTTTAATTGTTATTTCAGATTCCTTCCAAAAATATTTGATTTTCTTTTTAATTTAAAATATTTTCTTTTAATTTTTTAATTTTTAATTTGTTCGCTTTTGTTTTATTTGTTTCAATTTTTTTTTATAGTAAAATATAGTTGTTGTGACTTTGTTGTACTATTTTTCCATGGATTTTTTTATTCAGGTAATATGGTGGGTCAAAAATATAATACAATAAATACATACTCTCATACTAAATTTTAAAATTTTAGTTCATTATATATGTAGTACGTATAATTTGGGAATTTTTTCATTTCCTGTTTGTTTAATTGTTTATTTAATTCTTCATTTAAATAATTCTAAGATTTTTAAAATTAAAACAGACTAAGCTTTGCAATTATAGAAGAGGAAAGTTAAATTTATTCTTGTTCTATCATTTATTTATTGCATTAAATAATTTCCATTAATTTTTTATTTATTTTTTAAAATAATTTAAGAAAATTTGAAATTAAAGTTTGCAATTATAAAAGAAAGGAAAGTTAAACGCTTGTTCTTGTTCTGTAATTTATTTATTGCATTAAGAAATTTAATTTTTTATCTTATTTTTTAAAATAATTTAAGAAAATTTGAAAGCAATTTTGTATTTTGAAAATTTAAAAACCGATTTAATTTTAACACTTTTTCAATTTAATTTCCTTAAAAAATTTTCAAAAAAAAAAAAAAAAAAATTTTTTTCGCTATTCACAGAAGGAGGTCTGAGACTATTTTGACGGCTAATTCCGATCTAAAAATTATTCCATAAAGCCGAAAACTATGAAGATAAGAGTTGCAGATAACAATGTATTTGCTATCATCTAGAATTAGGTAGAGTTTTTTGACCAATTTTGCAATTTTTAATGCAAGTTGCTGCATTTTGAAATAAAGCATGTAAAATAAAATAGAAAAGAAATACGGCGACTTGCTCCTCTAAGACATATGTATTTGGAAATGAAGCAACATGTAATCTCTAATTATACGAAAACCTTGGGGCCTCAACAAATGATCTCAATTTAGTCTACCTCTTGCTATATTCTTAATATCAACGCATCTTTCTCTTGAAAGCAAAAGTGTCAGAGTATTGTCTTCACCTCCAATGGCCTTGTATATGCCAAACTGCAGTAGTTCGAACCGTTGAGTATTTAATTTCATGTAAATGATCTGCCAAATTCTTTGTTGACATGACTTCTTCATATGTAATCAGGTTCAGGAATATTTTTCAACGTTGGCCGGGTGTATTTAAAGGGTTGATTACAGTGAATATAATCCCATTTACATTTTCCGATTTCGCGCTCAAAAAATATTGGGTTTCTCTGAGCCTATATTATGCCCTCTGAAAGTGCTTTCAGAATCTTGAATCTTTTAATAAAAACTTGCACGGTCTAAAAGACGTGTAGTGCGGAGTTAAAAGACAGAACATACCAATACCATACAATATTTTTTACTTTTTGAAAATCAATAAATTTTTAGAACAAGTTTTGAAGATTTTTCAGATAATTTTCATTGTTTTTATTTGCTCTACAAAATTCTAAAATTATATTAAAATAAATAAAATGAAAAAAAATTAAATTTTTCCATTAACAGTGGCGGCAAAGAGAGCAAATTGTTAAATTAATTCTTAATTTTCAAATTTAAACTCTCGTTCTTCAAAATTCTATCTTTTTGGTTTAAGAATTCGATTTGTATTCGAAAAAGACTTGTGCTAGAGTCCAAAATCATCGGCAATTAGTCATTTTCAAAACGCAAGCCTTTTGTAATATGATCTGAAAGTTGTGTATTTTTTCTGTTTACACAATGATGTCTCAATAAATGTGTTTTCGAAATATTCCAATAAAAAATCTGTATTTTAAATTAATTTACCATATGAAATCGTTTTTAAAAAAACGTACTACATAGCTGTTTTTCTAATGTTTGTTTAATTGTTATTTTTACGATTGCCAATTAAAATAAGTTTTTAATTTAATTTTTAAAATAAAACTTTAAAAATAAACAAAATACTCATTCCTCAGCCTATGTACAAATAGAATTTTTGATTTCAAGCTTACAAGTTGAGTTGAAAATCTGCTGTAGTACGTTGGGAAAAGTGTATCGAGCTCAATTATTTGGCAAAATCAACAAAACTGTTGTGTTTTCTTTCTTAAGTCGATTCACTTTGATGTCATAAACACATAAGTGGATTCAAATGCTGCGCGCCAAATTTTTCAAATGGTGTTTGATTCAAGCAGCTTGCGCTTTAATTATTTTAAAGGCTGTAGCGCCAAAGGGGTCCCTTCATTCCGGATTACGACCTAGTTTCTCGCGTTATTTATATTTGATGTGTTAATTATATACATGAGTGGCAGGACCTACAATTTAAAGTCGACTCCAAACGACAGATTTTTGGAAAACTTTTTCAGGGCAAATTTATAAGTAAAACAAATAAAAAGTACCACTAAAATGAGTGTTTTTTAAGCACATATTTCAGGCCTCTTATTGTATTAGACAGCATTAATTCGTTCATTACTGATATCAACAGCAGCAGCATCGGTGCTTGTTGAAGCGCTGCTTTTAAAATCATCATTTCCATATACACGCTTGTATTCTGCTTTTGCTAGCTTTTCGTGTAGCATTTGATGCCTCTTATGTG
>QOCX01000161.1:307122-408188 GCA_005959815.1 Sarcophaga bullata
GTACTTACTGCGTGACAAATGTTAGACGACGTCTTTTTTAAGAGTATATTAATTGATTAATTATCATTTTAAAATATATTGTTTTAATTCTTTGTTTTTTGTTTTTTTGCTTTGTTTTTGCTTTATGATGATGCATGATAACTCCAGCTATATTGGCATTTTGTGGAAACGTACGAACGAACGAACTTGTGTAATTTATATTTAAAACGCTTTAGCATTGTTGATTTCTTGGCTATGATTTGCATTTTAGTCTTTCTGTATAGTTTAATTGATTGATTAATTGCTATGCATGATAGTTATAAATTATCTCAGCTATTTGATGTGTTTTATTAGGCATTTGAATGGAACAAACGTATGCGTTTTTTCTCTCTTCTTCACTGCTTTATTGTTTTTTTTTCTAATAGTTAACGAACGTTATACTAAACTCTTTATGTTTAAATAGTATATGGAACTTGGCTATTTTATTATTTATTATAATATTATTTAAGCTTTTTAATCATAGCTATTCTTGGTTTTGTTTTTCTGAACATCTAACAATATAATGGAGTTGGAGTTGATGGTGGTAGTAGTGGTGGTTGTGGTTTTTGGTGATGATGGTAGTTGGCATTGGTTGATGTCGTTTCCCGTCAACAGGATCTGTTTCATATTCGGTTCAGTTTTATTGGTGACTAAAATAGGTCTTACGCTTTAGATAGCCACTGCGTATTGGCGAAGATAGACCGGTCTCGTTGCTACAATTGGTAATAAAGGATTGGAACAATGGTGTGGTTTGGTGTGTTTGTTGGTGGTGTGGTGTTTGGAGGCAATTGGTTTAGTTTAGTTAGTTACATTGGTGGGTGGGGATTTGGTGGTTTTTTTTTTTAGGGAAAATTAAAATATTAGAATGTTTTTTTTTTAAATATAAAAATTAATAAATTTTGAATTTTGTTTTCTATGTTTTTCTTTGTTTTGTTTTGTTTACTAAGGTGCACATACAATAACAGTTTTTAATTAATTTTTATTTTTTTTTTAATTTTGTGGTTTTTGTTTTTCTATTTCGATTTACAACATTTAATAATTTTTTTTCATAATTTTGTTTCCTTTTAAGGATTTTTCTTTTTCTTTTCAATACTAATGAAATACAATGAAAATAATAAAAGAAAAAAAAATTAAAAAATTTTTCTTTTTTTTTTGGATAATTAACTCGTCTTGCCTTTTGATTCAAAGTGTTGGACTTCGCTTTTCATTACTGTTTTTTTTTTTTGTAGATTTAAGCGTCCTGTTGCTCATGCAGCCTAATAAATTATTTTATTTGTGGTATGTGTGTTTGTGGGTTTGGGGAATATAACAATTAAGGAATTGAATGGAATTGTTTTTGTATGCAAAATGTGCAAATGTTTTGTAATGTTTTACGATTTTATTTATAGTGAATGGCGATGGTATTTCAAGAAAATAGGAAAAGATAAAAATGGTAATCGATACGAAAAAAAAAAGAAAAAAGTGAACAAAATAACTTTAAAAAAATATTTTAAAAGAATTTAATGAAGAGTTATGATGTGAAGAGAGGTTTGCCAATCGAAGTTAACTTTCAATAGGAGCTGTTTATTTCTTACATTTTGTTTGAAAAATATTTTCTTTTTTCGAATTTTCTTTACATTCTAACTAAAGTGCGCAAGATTGCCGGTTTTAAATAATCAAAGCATATGCTTTTTTATGTATATAAGGTGTAGTAAAAAATTACATTTTTAATCAAGAGATATTCACTTTTCAGATTTGAAATACCCAAAGTATAGTTAGAGCGTGTTTATATATGCTTCGGCTCATAGATTCGAAATTCTAAAGGCTTTGCAGTTATTCTTTACATAAAGGTGAAAGATTACTCAGTAATTTGTTGATTAAGAAAATATAAAAACATTCAAACATTCATTTTCCCATCTAGCAGGTCAAGCACGTCAATAGAGGAATTAAACTCTAGGCGAATAGCTGTCCTCATTACTCAGAGGCAAATATGGGAAACGTTAAAGATAGGAGTTAGTGTGATTGACATAGAGCTCGTTATAGCTCCATAAAATACCTAAACATAATGATTGACCATCGTCTTAACTTCGCGAGCTTTGCTTGTAGGCATATAACATTAAGTTTCCGAAGGATGCCAAATCTAGAAGAACATGTCGTAGATTACTAGCTCAATTAAACTATATTTCCCATTAGTAAAAGAGGGAATAGTGAAAAATAAAGCTAATAGGACTATGTTGTTAATATTTAGTAGTTATTGCTCAAAATTGTGTAGTGGATACCGCCATCAATTGAAATATCAAATAATAAAAGTTCGTTAGAGGTAAGCTAATAAAAGTAATGGAGAGTTTGTGTAGATATGGAGAGTTCAGTTCTTCAAAGAACGTAATTGTTATAGAAGTAAAATATTTTCAATATGCCTTAAAAGCCTAAATGACGGGGATACTGCGAAACATGTTGTGTTCAAATTTTAAACAAGTGCATGCTTATAGTGCGTTCAGGTGGTTTATAGGGTAAGTTATTATCATTTTACTTCGCTATTAATGTCTTCAATATTTGTTCTTCTCTACAGCTATTTATTCGTTATTAAACTAGCCTAAAAATATTTAATTTAAAATTCTTGTTACTCCACGTAATACGCCAAATCTGTCAAGCGATTTGTAATTGTTGGAGTTTTATATCTCATGTGGCTTTTTAATTCCTCTTAATACATCTTCGCTATCTAGTTAATGAAATTTTTACACATTTTGTACTAGAGTTTAAGGAAACCATAACGAATTAGATCATTTGCAATTTAAGCTTATTTCCCTGGTGTTTGAGAGGTTTATTCGGAGGTAAATTCTGTTGTATACTTCGTTTTGCAAACAAACTTTATAGTTAGGTTGGATACTAGGATGAAAGAGAAGAATT
The DNA here is from genome assembly GCA_005959815.1 of Sarcophaga bullata. NCBI lineage: Eukaryota > Metazoa > Arthropoda > Insecta > Diptera > Sarcophagidae > Sarcophaga > Sarcophaga bullata. The sequence goes on from QOCX01000161.1 coordinate 310,027, forward strand.
TGGCTTGCATAGTTAGTATTTGTAAACTTGGAAACTCTATCCATAGTAGTGATGATAGAGAATTTCCTGGTTAGACTCTTAAAACTATTTTAGGCGACATATAATTTTACTTTCAGGAAGCAGAATGCATTGAAAACTGTCATAGTTATTATGTATTAATGAGCTAGGCTACTGTGGAACTTCTATATTATTTAGCCTACAAGTAATCCTTTCTCATAATCATAAATAGGATATCTAATGGGAATTGCATTTCTTCCTTCCTTCATTTATTTGATCTTCATAAAATGTTGTACAAAATTTTTAAATTTAAATTTAAAAAAAATATTTCTCAATAGAGATCCTTTGTTTAATAAATAGAGAATTCTAGATTTTTCTAACTTTTTTAAACTATAAATTAATATATTTTTAAAAGATTAAAATGAATTTGAAATCTATTTTCAATTTTATTTTCTTTCATTTTTATACAATAAATTTAACGCGTACCATTTCTTCACATCACACACGTCTTCAAATGAATATGTTAAAATAAATATTTAAATACGATTTATATATACAAGTGACTATTATATATAGTATATATATATACGATATATATTTAAAAATTTTTATACAATATTTATGTAACATGTAATAAATAATATTTATTTTTATTATTGCTTTATTATTAAGCTAAGACGTTAATATCATTTTTAATTGATTTAAGAATTGCATTTTGAATTAAAAAAAAACAATTGTTGCTAATATTTTTTTTTTTAAATTAATTTCTATAAAATTTTATATTTTTTTGTTATTTAAAACGAATATGATTCTTCTTCTGGAAAGATTTGCAAGTTGTTGGCTGTGTTAGACTGATCAATTGGATTATTGCTGTTTGGTTGTTTGATTGGTTGGTTGGGTGATTGGTAGTTTTTTGTTAATGAAGGAATTGTTTTTAGTTTTGTAGTTTTGTTTATTAAATTTGGAAAAAGAAATTAAAAATTAAATTAAAAAAAACATATTTTTATGCTGGTAGTATTCGAAATCATAAACGAAATATTTAAACAATAACTAAAGCCAACTAAAAAAAAGCTTTTAAAAAAAATTAAAAAGAAAACAACAATAATTTAACCAGCATATTTATCTAGTATTTAGCAATGTTAGTTTGTGTTATTGATTACTAATTTAACTGACATTTAAATGAAATTAAAAGAAAAGAAAAAATAAAACAAAATAAAAGAACAGAAACAATTTATGTTATTACGAGTAATACATACAATTTGGTGTTGTGCAGCTGAATTTTGTTTTTGATTATGAGACTATAAAATACATTTATACATACATTTTGCAATTTTACGCACAATATTTCTTTTCGATTTGTTGAATTGGAGATTAAAAGGTACACAGTGAATTTTGATTTTAATTATGAGAACTTGGTTGAGAGATAAAAATTAAGGTTACGAATTGTAGGAGTTACTTTTGCAAAATAAAATTTCTAAAGTTTAAATTTCTAAAAAGTATTGGAAAAAATAAACCAGCTTGTTTAATAATCGAAAGCTTTACAATTTGCAGTTTTCAATACGAAAAATTCATATGAAGTATAAATATGTCAAAAGTTTCTATCCAAAAATTAAACTCTAGCGGTCTAATAAGGTTTAAATGAAGGAGTGCTTAACAATTTTATATACAGTAGCGATAAATATCAGTTCTGCTTTGACATTGTTAACAAAACATGATTTGCAATACTTCTCAAAAGCCTGAAAAAATTGTTTCAATTTTTTTGCGATATAATTCGTTGGTGTTAGGGATACAGAGGGAATATAGATGTAAAGCTCCTAGTCGTTCAACATAAACCTGGCAAACATTACGGAAATTAGTTGCTCGCTTTCAAGAGTATAGAGCAACACGAATTGCTGTCAGATCTGCGAATATTGTAGCTACGGCTGAAGATTTCACAAAGGACCTTGAGTACCGACCAGATGACGTGCCACTGAATTAGGCATTAATAGATTGTTTTTACGGATTACTTTCGTAAAAAAAAAACTTGCAGCTATTCCTTTACAACTGTCTGCACTGGGTGGCCTCTTGACAGACATTCTGCTGAGAATATCGAAGCTATGGGTGAAGATTTTGTATAGGATTCTAGAATACCGACCAGACCAGCCATTGATTTGAGCATCAATTGATTGTTCTTTTATAAAATTTTGATAAAAAAAAATCAAAATGTTGCCTTCCAAAGTACAGACAGTGCATAAAGCCAATCAAAATTTCGATTATGAGGAAGAGAACATTTCATTCAAAACTATCATGAGCTGAGAGGTTCATTTGCATTTCTGTAGATACTTGATAAAAGAAGATTTATTTATTCTGGGAAACAGAAAAATCTACGTATAACTAGGTGAATAGTTATTATTTCCCGCCCAAATATACTGTATTATGTGGTGTTTACCCTGAAGTTGTCGTAGAGATATGATAACTGTTGCAGTACAACTCAAGCGCTACAGACGTATATTTAATGATTTTTTTTCTACCACAAACCGATTGAATTGGGATTGCGAAATGGGTATACAACCGAGATTCTGAGAGGACGAATTTCTGTGCTGGTGACGTGCACTCTCCACTCGTTAACCGTTGTAAAAATATTTTCGTAGGATTTTTTGGCGACAGAAATCTCTTGCAACAAATTTTAAACTCTTAAGATCCTCGCAGAGAATATCCTGCCTGATACTGGTAGTTTTCGATACTTCATTCAAAAGCAAAAAATAAAGTTTGTTCCTAAAAAAATTGCGGCCAAAGAATATCGGGTGACAGCTTTTGTTCTAGTCGTTCATAATTGGAAATCATTTCTAAAATGTCTTTAGGATGCGTGGAACGCAAAGGACGGTAATGTTTTGGTAAGGATAGGCTTTAGACGTGTTGTTGTAGCATAGAATTTGTTGTGTAGAAGAAAGGCCAAGGATTTTTTGTACAAAATTGAGATTCAAATTTCTCACTCAATGTTGTTGTTTTCGAATGTCAGTTTCAATGGAGCTGTCTATACTTAGAAAACCATCAGAACAGGAGTTTACTACTCCAGCCACTAGACTACTCCTGGCACTAGCTTTCATCAAATGTATATATGAAATGGTCCGATTAGCACAATTCTTCCAGTAATACATGTATCAACCATCCAAGTTCTCATATTATTTTTTGCATAATTTTACACATGGGTGAATACATACATTTATACATACATACGATATTATTATTTGCATCAATAGAATACTCAACTACATAGACTTGCCATTACATAAATACATACAATACATATATATATATTAACATACAATTACAAATATTATCACAGAAATTAGAGAGAGTCAGACTTACCTTCTACGACGAGGATTAGTGGTTTGACCGGGTAAATTAAAACAGCCACGTGGTATAACCATACGAGCATTGCCTTTGGCAGGGCGAGAACCGCCAACAGCCTGTAAGGCGGATAAATGAGCAGCATAGCCATCATTTAAAACAGTGGCATTAGATTGCAATTTTTTGCTAACCTACGTTGAGAAAGTTTTCATAATTTTTTAAAAGATTTTTAAAGCAAAATTTTAAAATTTTACATACCTTGCCTACAATAAATATCTGCTCTGGTCTCATGCCGACATTGGTATAAACACTGATGTCTTTACTGCTGCCATAAGCGGCCATTATTGAGATTCCATGATTTTGTACCAAATTATTCAAATAGGCCGTCTTATGACCCAAGGGATCAGTAGAGAGACCATCGGCAAAGGAGATGAGACCATGAGGGAAATTATGCTGGCTCAACCAGGAGACGACACGCTGTTGTTGCATATCCGGTCGTCCGGTTATGTAGATTAATAAATAACCCAATTCCTGCCAATGGCGGCATACATCCACTGCACCAGCCCTAACTTTGGGATCACGACCAGTCACCGACATGGAGGCGGTGAAAGAGCCATCTATACTAAATACAACACATTCCGTCAAAGGTGGCACGACAGCTAAATAACAATCCACAGAGGTGTGATCGCCACGCACTACCATTTTAATGGGATAGATGCCATAACCGAATGCCACATGATCGGGTATGGTATAGGAAATGCGACCAGTTTTATCGGTAACTTCCGTGCTGAGAAAACTCCACTCGCCAGCGGGTGGATCTTTCATAATATGTATGTCGACCTTTTCGCCATGCAAAGTAATCATATCCAAGGGGCCATACATAAAGCGAGCATTCAGACGTTGTTCACGGCCCTCCAAAACGATTACATCATTGGCACGATGATTGGCAGCCACGTTTTTTAGTTTCACAGATGTACGCTTGCGTATCCATTTTTCACGCGGCTGGCCGGGATTAAAGTGGACAGTTTCCTTATTGTCCATGGATGTTACATATGGAATGCCTTCAAATTTACCGATCTTTGAAAGGGAAAAACAAACAAGGGAATTTAGTTTCTTTAAAACAAAAAGAGAGAGACAGAGAGCAAATGGAACTTACTTGTCTTAAAATAAATGCTATAACATCAGCACTTTCCCAGTAGCTGGCATGGAATAAATGAGGCAAAGCATTGGCTGGGAAATTACTTAAACCCTCCGGGCAATATAGGGCATAATCTAAACGTTTAGTGCCCCACCATTTCATTTGTACTGAAAGTAAAGGATTCCGTAAATAAAATTCATTCTTAAAATGTAAAGAAAAAAATTGTTTTTGAATTTCTACGTTCCAAAGGTGCAAAGATATGAATTTCAGTGATACTACACTGGCGTTTCCACTACCATCTAGCTCAACTTACATGAGTTAATGGTACTTAAAGAAATATTCTCAATAAGACCAGATACTGTACTTTGCATAGAGGCATCCGATAAACGTCTTCCGCAAGTCATATTGTTAGCATCATTAAAGTGTTGTGGATTAGATTGGATGACCTCCACTGTGTAATAGAAAATTATGGTTAAGGTTTCATTAAAACATGCTGTATAGGAAGATGTACTCACGTAAATGCAATGGCTGGCCATTTCCTAAGGGATATTTGGCATAACGTGGCACATTGACCGGTGCCAACATAGAAAATCTGGCACTTAACAAAGGTTCTAAACGGGAAGCCGTTGGATCGGTAGGATGGAACATATTATAAACCTGATTACAGTTGGGACGTTGTAGAGCTAGAACGGAATGTTTAAAGCAAAGTTATTACGTGTTCTATATAGAATACTTACCAGTTTTAGAATCGTGTAACTTTTTAGCTGCCAACACTATAGACAGTGGGGAACCGAACATAAAAAAGTCACCCACTTCAAAGTCTAATTTTGTATGTTTCGAATCACTCGACGAGGAAGAACGTCTACGACGCGGTGAGGGTGCTACCAATAAACGTTTGGCATCCAATTCCTGATCATCAAAACGTTCATCGTCATCGGTATTGCGAGACGAACGACTGCCACCCTCATTGCCATTGTTGCGACACAAGGCTTCATAGGCCAACAAAGAACCCATGGAGTCGCCTAATATCACTATCTGGCCGGAGAAACCAAGACCCTCTTCGGATTTAAGAAATTCATGATAGACTATATTAGCTGCCTGTACGGTTTTATTAACAGTGTCTTGGAATTCCGGTGATGAAACGGCCAGTAATGGTATGGCCCCAATAGGAACATCAGCTATATTGGGCATATCGGCCGATGGCGATGAATCAAACGAGTATGGACTTAAACTAGATAATATGCCCAAAGCATCGGTACATATGGATGGACAGGGCACCATTTTAATGGTGACATGAGTTAATAGGCTCGGATAATGTTGACGCATAACAGACTCAAATGAACCACGAAATGTGGTGACATCAGATTTTTTGGAAGTCAATTCGCTGGTGGCATCTTAACATAACAGAAAGAAAGAATTGTTTTAAGTTTTTAAGGCTTTTTAAAATAAAAACTAAAAACAACATTACCCAGCACACTGCCGGCATGCACGACTAATATCAATATGGTTGTGGAACAGGAGGGTGTGCCCGGTGAGCCGGGCGGTGATATTTCATGGCCACGTTCCACACTTTGAGAAGAACGCAATTGTCTTTTATTGCCACGCTCAGAGGCAACACGCATTAAAAAATCTTGATTGAAAATGCTATCCTCCTGCTTAGAACGATAATGGCTATCACCATGTGGAGGCGGGCTGTCGTCGGGCTCGCCCAGCAACTCCAAAGAACTCCACTTGGCCAAGGAATTGCTATCGTTGGTATCTAGAAAAAAGAATTTTAAAATAAAAACATTAAAGCTTCAATATTAATTGTGATACTTACCCACACAATCGAAAAATTCTTCATCAGAATTTGATTTCGAATCGACTTCCAAACGTTCCATACGCCAATTAGCCACCTGTAATCAGGTTATCAAATGAAATGATGAATTAAAGTGACAAGTTTTGTTTGTATTAAGCATTCTAATATTTTAACAACAACAATTTATATTTATTTTGTATCATTTTTTATTATGAATTATTAATTATGAGTTTAGAGCTGAACTTACGTTTTTACGCTTAGCATTTTTGGCATGCTGCTAAACGTTTAATCAAATAGAGAAAAAGAAGAGAGAGAAAAAAAAACATTTTTTTTTGCATGTCACCAAACCGAATAAAAGGAAAAATATAGAAAAAGAAGAAAAAGAAAATGAGAAATATAAGAAAAGTATAAAAGAAGAAAAGATAATTAAAGAAAAAAAATAATAGCAGCATTCACTCATCAGGCAATTGCACATCATTAAAGCTTACCTTGGTTGACAATTGATTGATTGATGGTTTGATTGGTTTTAATTGATTCATAAACTGTTATGAATCATTTTGGACATAAAGCTTCTTTTTAGAGAGACAGGGAATTGCAATAAATTGGTATGATGTCTTCAGTAAAGAATTCGGAGAGATTGTGATTGACGGTCACAAAAGCCATGGAATAATACAGACAGAATAGAGCCATAGTCTAGTAGGTAGTGTGTTGGTTTATTAGACGTGAGGCCAAGGTTCAAACCCCAGGTCAGACATCAAAACAAAATACAAAAAAATATTTCTTCGGAGAGTCAGCAGATTTTTGACAAAAATCTGAGAGTAAATAAAATTGCCACGAAAAGTTTCTCACAAATCTGTCGTTAGGAATCGACTTTAAACAGTATGTTCCGCCACGCGTGTATAAAAATTAACGCACACTACTTAAGTGGCATGAGAAACTAGGCCGTAATCCTCAGTGAAGTGTTGTAATAATCAATTATGTGTGTAAATGGATAGAGCTCTACATACTCATGTCTAAGACGCGGGCAAGCAAAGGCACCTTTATAAATTGGAGGCTCAATTTCTTGTGTTTCAATTCTTATAGAAAATGATCGTGCCTAATCTTGCAAGCACTAATGTATATTTGCAAGTCTCATGTACCGGCACGCAAGCACCCACTGCACGAACCTGAATATCAGTAACGACATGCTTAGTATCTTCTTCCCAGTTCCATAAAGTTGAAATCATTCTTACCGATCTTAACCTCAAACTTGCTTGTTGCGAGCACTGTAACAGCTCTATATCGTTTAAACTTTTCAAAGTAGTGGGTATGCAGGAAATATTGAAAGCCAAACAATCGGTTTTGCATTAGGCAATACCGTTTCTATAAGGTTTGTGATCTACTGCAACCACAAGGCAATATTTTCAAGATATTTCATTGAGAATAGCGTATCCTGATCCTGAAATTGACTTCACGGAAAATGTGCGCCAATTTTAATAACATTTTTTAAGAGAAAGATTGTTCTATGATTGACAGACTACCCGGACTATAAACAAATAGTGTTGCTCTAGAAATACCTCCTTGCATGTATTCTACAAATACCGTTTGGATTGGCCTGAAGGTGCTCTTTAGGGGAAGTGAAATTTTTAGGCGAGTTCACAAGGCCTCCTTGTATGTCCATGTCTATTTTCACGCTTACTTGACGTACTTATGTCTTAAGCTTCTTATATTACTTACTCTTTTGCAGATGACTTGTGTTTTTTCTGAGATAGGCGTGATTAAAAGTGTTTAACTACAGATTCAGAAATCTGGAAGAAGTTGAACAAAATTACTTGATTTTTTCAATGAAAGAGGCTCCTCTCTAAGTAATTCATTTTGGAAGCCCCCTAACCGGCCTTAGAAACGACAATAACGTACAAAATAAAGTCAGCTTCACCTCTAGAGAAAGAGATCTAGAAATTCAGCAGAATCTGAAGAAATTCGTTGATGTTTTTCAATGTCCTCAAGTCCTCTCCAAATAATTCGTCTTGGGAGCCTCCTAACCGCCAGTTGAAACGGTAACATCGTACAAAATTAAGTAGCACCACCTCTTTAGAAATCTAGGAGAAGCCAAAAAATTACTTGAATTTTTTCAATGAAAAATGCCTCAACTCCACTCCGGGAAAGTTATCTTGGGAGCTTCCTAAATGTCGATAGAAATGATAACATCGTAGATAGTTAACACCACCTTATGATAATTATTTAAAGTTCAATATCGCATACAACAACTCAATGCATATACATACGCAGTTTGTTGCCTCTAAATAGCGACGAATGGCAACTCTATCATTCTAGTACATCTTGCTACTGTAGACTGCCTAACTCATCTGGTTAGCTGGAAAGGACCAACCAATCAATAGAGAAAAAAAATTTACATCACAATCTTAACACATTCACACAGATATCATGCTACATTCAATTGATTTTCGTTAAGCATTCTTGTAAACAACTTACCTGTAACTCAAAACTATGAGCTGAACCCAAAGGTGAATGTAGACCGCCCGCCTTCGAGCCAGATTTTGATTTCACCATTTGTATGCTTTGAGAACGAGATCTTTCGCTGGAATTTTTCTGTTCAGGTGGTTCTTCTTCCTCCGAAGAGACTTCCTCGCTGGGCGGTTGTTGTGTAACTACAGGCGGTTCCTTAACGACACGCTCTTCAGTATCAATTGAATTGGATTCCACTTGATCTTCAGAGATACTTTCTGTTAATTGCAGAGTATTGTTTTATAAATTATGCTGGTTTATGTTTTTAGTTGAATTTCTTACCTTCTTCCTCCTCTTCACCACTTAGATCACCGCCACCCATTTTACGTGCCAAAGCCTTTTGGGTTTGCCTTTCAATTTCACGAATATCTTCAATAGTTAGACCATGCCACTCATCCTGCCAGGCCCAGGCTTGACGATGGGCCCTTAACATGGTTTTTCTTAATGCTACATCGTGTATAAACTTTTCCAATTTGGTTTGCATGCCCCAATAACGAAACTCCACACGGCAGATTTTATACGCACACATCAAAGACATATTGCGGGCAGTGGGTTGTTTTTTACCCTTTACCTCACGCCAATATTCCTCCAGCCAATCTTCTCCCAAAGGACCACGACCGGTTTTTTGGGATACAAATAGTTTGGGATCCTCTTCCTTGACATAGTCACCGCCATACAATTGATCCTTGACAATGTCAATGCAGTCTTGAATGAAATGATAGGAAGTAGATTTTAAGATTTTCCTATGCTTTAAATACTTACCTATCTCACGATTCCGTAGCTCACTGCCAGTTAGTTTGAAAACATTTTCCTGATAGCCATTATCGGGAAAATAATATGTTTCTATATCTAAGGAAAATTTCTCTACAAATGGACATGTGTAACGTGTTCTAGTATAGGGATAGGCATTCCAGGCCTCTTCCTCCACGGTTAATGCACTTTTAGGCAGCAGACCTAAAGTTAAAGTTTGTTTTTCAATGTGAGGTTATGAGTTGCATGTCTGAAACTGTAATAAACTTACTTTTAATCCAGCCTGGCAAATGACTGCCTACATGATAGATCTTTTTGGTATATTGGCCCTTCCCACCGGGACCATCATCATAGGGTTCATTTATAATAATTTCCACGCCACTGCCTTCGCCATGACTCTCTTCACGACTTTTTTTCTGTAAGAGAAGGTCATAGGAGTTGTTTAAAAAGGGGCTACATTCGGTAGTAATGTGTGTGCAAAATTTTATTTGAGCGGAACTGTCAAGCAACGTCTGGAAATAAACTAAAACAGTAGGAGGTGACTCAAACTAATGTACGGCTTTTCTTATGTTTGTAAGCCACGTCTAGCGAAGTTCCTCTACTTAGTATTTCTCAGATTACTATAGCGGGTATTCAAGTAAACATTCATGGTAAATTGAAACTACAACTGTGGTTTGTGGAAACCCCACAAAAAAGAGTCTTATCGCATGATGCTGTGTCCAGTTCATGTCTTCTAGACGTAAGGTGACTAATCCCTCTAATAGTACAACTCTCTGGTTAAATAATGTCACCTCCATGTTAGATAACTATTCTGTCAAATCGCTAATGCAGAAAATGAGGCATGAGCAGTGTGGCATCTAGCTGAGTTCTGCTGAACCCACATGTTGTTGATGTCCAGATCATCCAATTCAGGCCAAAAAAAGTTGGCATATATCGTCCTATATTACTTTTCGCTGACTGTGATGAACGTTGTTCTCAAAAAATTATGGACCGATAATGCCGCAAGACCAAATTCACACCAAACAGTGACGTTGGACGCCTTTTGATCTTATATAGAGTAGTATCACCTCATATTGAAAAATTTTGTTTGCTCACGTACCCATTCTTTCAGAAATGGGCCTAATCGGTGAAGGTGATGTTTCCACAATTCGTTTGCCTATGGTCTTCTATAGTAAGTTGGCAAAAGAGACTGAATAAATAACAGGATGGCCGGTGTCAGCTGTCAAAGTTGGGATATCCTCATTGGAATATCCTCATTAATTGTAGTTGTTAGATTCTAACTACAAATAGTAAGGCTTAAAGAGGCCGTAGTCTAGTAGTTGGTTATTAGACGTGAGGCCGTCGGTCAAACCCCAACTCTCGAAATATGAAAAAAAATTCTTCATGGATTTCCGCTCAGCAGTATTCTGGTAAAAACGCTGAGAGTAAATAAAATTGCCATTAAAAGTTTCTCAGAAATCTGTTGTTCGCAGTCAGTTTTCTACTGTATGTCTTGTCATTCATGAATAAAATTCATACACACAACATGGGTGGTGTGGGAAGCTAAGTCGTAATCTTGACTAAGGGGTTGTAGTGACCGAACAACAAAGTGAGCAGGAGAAATTGTCCAACAACATACAGTAAATTTTCAAAACTGCACACTGACAATGAGTACACTGAGAATAAGCACACTGAGAATGCTGTAGCTGATATTAAATTTACTTGATTTCGTTATGAAAATTTCGAATTCAAAGACGAAGTAGTTTTCTTTTCGCGGCAAATATTGTAAAATCACCTGCGTATGCTAGTGTTATTAGACAAGAATGATTGAAATTTTCTTCGAACATCATTAATTGTTTTTACTTGACCTTGAGAATTCCACTTTTATAGCTATTGTATAAATGTTTTATGCCTATGTACATATACTTTATGTTCGTACATAATAAAAATTCTAATAAAAATAAAAGAAAAATTTTAAAAATTTATAAACTTACCGCTATCATATACAGTTGAGCGATACGATATTCTTCCACTGTTAGAGGCAGTGGGATATGATATTCCTTAATCAACATTGCGGCTCTTTTTAAATCGTCTCAAGTGTTGATGATGATAATGATGATGCTGAATGGCAATGATGAATATGACTAGACTTCAGTGTATATATGTTTCGATCTGTCTGCTATGTATTATCATACAATATCTCACAATGAATTTCTTTTCAAAAATATTTGAAATTTCAATTGAAAAATTTTCATATTCATGTTAGACCCACAACAGCACTCGGGCTGTCTTTATTTTATTTTTGTAACTTTTGGCGGCGCGCTAGTCTCTCCATCTGGTTTTTCGGTGTGTGTTTTTTTTAAATAATTTATCACGCAAATACTTGTATTTTCTTAGAAGATTATACTAAAATACGAAATTATTTTTTGCAATTCAACTGCTGACTGCTGTTATCTGGTTTCTCCAGCTGAGATTTTTTCTGTTTTTTTTTTTTTTGAATTTTATTTATTAAACTGCAAATAAATAGAAAAAAAAGGCAGAAAATTTTAAATTTAATTTTAATTTTTTTGTTTTTGCTTTTATTTTTCAATAATTTTTTTAATTCATTAGTTTTGTAAACTTTATTTTAGTATAGTAATGATGATGATCTGTTTTTCTATGAAAATTCAATTGCGAAAATTATTTGCTATGGTCTATTTAGCTTTTAAGGAAGATAATTGTAAATTGGAAAAACCCCCGGGCCAATAGTGGTGGTGGTGACCTCATATTGAAAAATGAGGAACCATCAGTATACCTAAGTATGTGCATTTTAATGGTTTCCATTAAAGCTTCAGGGGGACATTTTTTATGCATTTCTTTTATACTTTTCTTTTAGCTATTAAGTTGTTATTAACGAGGCTAGGCCGACAATTCTTAGAAAAATTCTCTATACAGTGATATATAGTATCAGGAGGAGGAATGTTTACTACTTAGCGATTTTAAGAAATTGTCGATTCCATTAGACGAACTTCTGAAGTGAAATACTCTACGAATGCTCAACTCTAAGTATGTCAATCATTTTATATCTATGCTGGAGGATTAGTCAGGCACTAAGGACCATTGCAACGGACTGGTGTAAATCACGACCTTTTCGTGAGTGCAAAGAGTCTTTAAAGCTCTTTGGACCAGACCGATTTCATCTATACTTGGCCATGAGACAGGCGTTACTTTCGCTAGATTAGGTTCACTTTCTGAGAGCGATTTGATACTTAGTCCTGGTCCCTAAATCTGGATGGGTTAGGGGGAAGAGCAGAGCAATGGGGAAATGGATCGGGATGTTATTCATATAGGTGTCTATGCCTGTTATAGACAGAGATATAACAGATTTGCTGGACTTAAATAGGGCCAATCAGAGGTTAGTTATTAGTTTTATTACAAGGCACTGCGAGATCAGATCGCTGACAAGAATCTGGACTATTTTAGGATATGTTGCCATAAGAAGGAGTTGAAACACCACTACTGTTCTGCCCTTAGTAGGTTGAGGACCCTAGGCAGGGGCTTCTTTGAAGGTTTGCACTCTTTGTCGAGTGCCTACAATAAGGTTCTCCATAGATTCATGAATAGGTTGAGCTGGTTAAGGAGCACTAGAACTTCAATGTTGTAGTCATGCTATCTTGTCTGTTTGTGGTCTGTGTTTTTCTTCGCCCTTTCCTTATCTCCTTTATTATCCTCTCTTTCCTTTAGATCGTACTACAATGGGTCATTTTGACCTCTGAATATTATATGTACACGTTCTCAAACCTAACCTAACCTAAGACAAAAATATCTCTAAATATTCATTGTGCTTGATGATATTATGAGCAGTCTCTTCAGAGAGCAAAGGGTTAAGGGGATTCACAAGAACTTTAGTATTTGGAGGATAACAGTTGTCTAGTGTCGTTCAACATCTCCAACATGATAACAAAATTAGAAGATGCTTAAAGGTTAGTGCTAGTAGGGCCTAGATATTGGAGTAACATACTCAGTCTCTAAAAATATTCAAGAAACTTTCTTTCCTTCTAAAACTAGACCAGACAGCCTACTAAGGTTGCAAATTATCCTCTACAATATTCCAAAACTTCATGTGGTTTCCCAAACACTTTATTTTGCCCATCAAATGCTTTTGACCTTTTTTACCGTCCTTACAACGTCTAGATCTTGTTTAACATCTAAAAAAGTTCATTATTTAGAGCGTATTCCGCTTCGATATCTATTCGATCACCCAATAGTCATTGCTTGGAGGGTTTTTGCCTCGATATTAAATCGGTAGGGCCTAGAAAGAATATTGAATACTCTTGCCTGATCCTAATTATTACTTCAAAGTTATTCCACAGTTTTCTCTTCTATCACTCTTAACGACCTTTACAGAAATTATTACTTGGGGATAAAGTGAGTTCCCCCACAGAACATATTACGCAGACCCTCGTTTTAAACCATTATCATATCCCGTGGTTTTGGGTTTCTCTATTTAGGTTCTTAAGGTCTTGGTCATGTTCATTTTTTTATTTTTTTGTGAACTATTTTGGTCTTATTTTGTGTTGCTTTAAATTGGTCATCATTCTGTAGTTTTGTTGTTCTTTTTTCCTCTCTTTTATTTGACTTTTTTTTTATCATGATGCGTTTGTCTGTTTAACCATAAAAATGGCTTTATTACCACAATTACTAAATGCCGCCAATAATTCTGTTGGGTAAGTTTCAGTCTCTGTTAGCCCCCCCCCTCTCTCTCTATCTCTCTGTAGCAGGGAAATAAAACTTTCACATGATATTGGCTGGTATTTGTTAAATGTAAGTGCCATTGAATGTCAAAGAGATAAAAAATAAAGAATAAAAATGTAAATAATAACAGGGCAGGCAGTCAGGCAGGCAGGCAATACGCACTGTTGTCATTAACAATATATTGTTAAATGAAATGGTACAGTAAGGTCAAAAAGTATGCATATAAGTAAAAACTGTGATTGAGGCATTTGATCTGCAGTTACCCTCCGTATGGTATGGTGAGTCTGGTAGGAAGTGTGTTAGTTTATTAGGCGTAAGACCGTAGGTCAAACCCTAGCTAACATATCTCTATCAAAACGAAACATGGAAAGAAAAATTTTTTTCTTTAGCACAAATCTTGTTCTACACATGGCTGTAGAGTGCCAGATTTGAAGTCAGGATCTCCTCTTAATACTATTCTGGTAAAAACTCTGAGAGAAAATGACCATGAAAAGTTTCTTAAAAATCTATCGTTCGAAGTCGATTTTAAACTGCAGGTCCTGGCACTCATAGACAAAATTAACACACACAAAATGGGGGGTTGTGTGAGAAGCTAGGTTGTAATTATGACTGAAAAGTTTTAATGACTAATTATGTATGGATTAAGGATGTATTGATCACATCTTAAAGCACAAATCAATTTGCTACAGTGCTCTCCATGTGAAGACAATCTACTGTCGTCGTTTGTGAAAAATAGATCGTTTGTACAAAATATTTTGTTGCTATAAACAAATACATATTTACCGAACTCTATCGCCTTTGCCGCTATACAATTTTCCAAATATCAATACAATGCCCTGCATAAGTAGAAACCCTCCCCTGTCCGTCGCACACAAAAAAAAAACCGAATAATTCTCTGTGATAACACTGTCAAATATCGATAAACGGCTTATCTTTGTCTCGTCAAAACTTCATTTAATTATTGGCTTAACGAGTATACAAATTAATACCCTTTTAATCGTTAGTATTTACAAGCGTGCATTGACTTTTATCAGTCACTTTATCTGTTAAAGCTTAAATATTTGTGTGTCGCTAATTTTTATCCTCTGTGTCGCATTAGTACTCGCTGCTGTATTTATCGTTATTTCTATATTTTTGTTTCTGTTGTATTTTTTGTTGTTGTTGTTAAAAACAAAAACCTTTAAAAAAAATCAATGATTTTTGTTTTTGTCATGCAACGTTAATTGAACATTAACAAACTGCTGGTACAAGAGTATCGTTCTCGTACGTATCGTTTCGTGATTATTGACATTTTCGTTACATTTTTTCGTTTTTTTTTTTTGCTTTTTCCGTATCGCATTTCAATCGTTAGGAATTTCTTAAATTTATTCGTATTTTTATATAAGGAGAGAAGGTAAGCATGTATATTTTTAAGCTTGGAAATGCTTTTGTTTTGTTATCCTGATCAAATTTGGACTTAGTATGCATGGACTGACTTTGAATGAAAAATAGGATGAAAACTTAACTGCCGGCTGGTTTATAGCTTTAAATCAGACTGAGTTTACTCGCAGTTCACATTACGACCCTTCAGTTAAGATTACGACCTGGCTTCTCACACCACTCATGTTGTGTGTGTTAATTTTATTCATGAGTGGCGAAGCTTACAGTTTAAAGTCGAATCCGAACTACAGATTTTTGAGAAACTTAACATGGCAATTTTATTTGCTTTCACAGTTTTTACCAAAAATCTGCTGAGAGGAAGCCGCCGAAGAAATATTTTTTCATATTTCGCTTTTGCTGGAGATGTCTGATCTGGGGTTTGAACCGTGGCTATACCTACTATTTAAACAGCCGCAGTCATCTTTCTCATAGTTGCATACGAGATTAGGTCTGGAGTTTAATAAAACACGTTCACACTTTCCTTTGCAGAGTTAAGAAGCCCTAAAGTAGGCTTAGTGGTAGCAGAGCTCGGTTGCATATGTATACATACATAGCTTTCTTGTGTACTCTTATATTAGATATTGGCCTTTAAACTCAAGGTTATTCTAATGATCTTAGACTCTATGTAAGGAGATGTCACGGTGATATTGTGACCGCAAGCAATCAGCCCTAAATTTAATAGAGAAATAATATGAGTGCATAGGAGCCTTTTCATCAATTCATTCAAAACCACATTAGTGCCGGTTACTGGGTGTTAAGATGGACAACATATGTACGTTCTCTTTAAACGCATACTTTAGAAGGTTACACAAAGGTCTTCAAAGTCATACTTTACCTGCACAGGGCTCTTTGGACTTAAGATTTTGCGAGGGAATATTTCAGCGCTCTTTTGACTTGAGATTTGAGAGAGAATATTTTCTTTGGATAGTAGGAGGTATTCTTTAATCTTTAATGAACAATTGACCATGAAGAGAACAGTTTTGGAACTAGTTTCGGTATGCCATTCCGAGTAGATTTGCTTAGTACCCATAGGCACGTGTTTAATCGCGTAGACTTGAAACTGTATATCTATGTACTGGCACTCTACTCCAATTCGTGATGCGATCGACTGTTTTCCCGGAAAAAATCTTCAGATAAAATACCGGGTTAGTGAACATTATTCTTTTCTAAAATTTAAAGCTATTACTTGCCTTAAAAAAATGTATAATATAGGGAAGCCGAAGAGTCGAAAAATACTTAGAGAAGACATGTAGATTCTTGGTAAAAATTTACAATAAACATTTGTTGGCGAAAAGAATATGTTATGACCCCAAGATTCCTAGGGAAATTAATAAATAGGACTTCTTATAAAAGTACTGTGATACGTGAAGTTTATGCATTATCTCTCGGCTTTTATATTCATGCTTGCAGGTCAGA
This sequence comes from Sarcophaga bullata, assembly GCA_005959815.1. Taxonomy (NCBI): domain Eukaryota; kingdom Metazoa; phylum Arthropoda; class Insecta; order Diptera; family Sarcophagidae; genus Sarcophaga; species Sarcophaga bullata. The sequence goes on from QOCX01000161.1 coordinate 327,093, forward strand.
TTGAAGAGAGAATTAGTATGCCTTAGTTTAATCGGTTTAATCGGTAGTGGTCGCCGTAGTCTAATAGGTAGTGTGTTGGCTTATTAGACGAAAGGCCAGGGCTCGAATCCCCGGTCAGACATCTAAAAAACGAAATATGAAAAAAAATATTTCTTCGGCGGCCTCCTCTCAGCAGATTTCTGGCAAAAAATCTGAGAGTAAATAAAATTGCCATGTAAAGTTTCTCAAAAATCTGTCGTTCGGAGTCGACTTTAAACTGTAGGTCCCGCCACTCATGTATAAAATTAACACACACAATATAAGTGGTGTGAGAAGCTAGGCTGTAATCCTGACTGAAGGGTTGTAATGGCCAATTATGTATGTATGTAGTTTAATCGGTATACAAGGGTGTGCAAGAGATGCAAGCACATTTACTTTACACCATTCAGTGTGAAGTGTGAAGAATGTATATTATATCAGAAGTATATTATATTTCAACACAAAAGTCTGGAAGTTTTTGTTCTACAGAAACAGTGCTTATTAGTGCTATTAGCAATAGGAGCTATCATTCAATGCAAATAGTTTCTCTTGTGCCACATCGGCCAATACCCAAGCCAATCTGCCGGCCTATTGTATACTTACCAATAGAGAGAGATACTAAGCACTTCTTCTAATCAACTATTCTTAAGTAAATTCTGGTAGAGTATCATCGGTTCATTTATTTTGGGGATTCAAAGAATTGCTTTCAAAATAAAGACAAAAGACATAGGAAGACTTTTATATTTTCAATAACCCTTCTATATGTCCCATAATAAACATCATAGTTGGTATGTTATCTTATCAGATGGCCACGCCACGGTTCAAACCCCCGGTTCAGTTATCTCGAACTGAACGAAATAAGAGAAAATATTTCTGCGGCGACTTCCTCTCAGCAGTTTTCTAGCAAAAGTTCTGAGAAAAATTGTCATGAGAAGTTTCTTACAAATCTGTCCTTTGGTATCGACTTTAAGCTGTAAGTCCCGTCACTCCTGTGTATCATTAAAACACACAACATAAGTGGTATGAGAAGCTAGGTTGTAATCCTGACTGAAGGGTTGTAGTGATGTATGTATGTGTATATATGAAGACATTTTTATTATCCTTAAATAGTCAATAAATTTGATTAAATTTGGTTATGATTCCAGCCTGTCTGTTATTTAAATTTCTCGGCCTTAAAAAATCAAATAAAAGTTCTTCTTCATTCCCTAACATTTAAATTACAATCCTTAACTAATGACATAAATGTTCACACTTTAATTTCGAATTTAATATTCTTTAACGCCTCTTGTGGTTGTGTTTTTTGTTCATTTTTTTGTTTTTGTTACTAAAATTACATTTTAAATTATTAATCAGTTAATTTGTAAAAATAACGCCCCTGTTATACTTCCATGTAATTCAGTTTTTAAATTTTTAATTTATTTTTGTTGTTTTTTCATTGCTTTTTTGTCTGGCATATTAAATTAGTAGTAGCAACGCCAACAACCACCATGTCATTGTCATTGTTTATCCTGCCACACTAATGAAAATTAAAACGAGTATGGTAAGAATAATTATTAACAATGTTTGTTCCACATTTACTATTACAATATGTATTTACGTGTGTATGTATGTATGTATGTATGTGTGTATGTGGGTATATAAAATTAATACTGTCATAAACTACTTACACATACTCTCATGCAAACTTGAAATAAACTTTGAGAGCACATGCTACATGTAACTATCAGGGCAGTGTTGCCAGATTGTTGGGAAATAAAAAGGCATTGTTTGGATATAACAGTTGAACCAATTTCATACTATTTTAGTAAGACTCAATTTTGTTTCTGATTTCAATACAAGTAAACGTTCGTCTAAAACCATGCGTGTCATGCAAAAACAGGGTGTCATCAGTTTTAAGCCTTATAAAGCCAAAGTATTTCGGAGTATTTCGTTCTTCCTACACTTCCTTTGCTTTTCGCATAAAGCAGCAGACAAACAAATCTCCCATTAATTCCTTCCAGTAATTTAATCCAGAAGCCCCCTAGACACCAGAGAGTATAACATCAAACACGAATACGATAAGAAGATTAGGTACCACCATCTTTTCGGACTCAATGAGCAAAGTTTATAACCATTAAGCTTAATACAACAGTAATTTTCTTATTTTTCTTAGAGTGCATTGTTTCTATTCAACGATATATGGCAATCCTATCATTCTATAATCCGCTATTATAGAGCAATCATTTAGAAATCTGAATCAGCTGAACAATGTGGTTCTGAAAAAGAATTTAAGCAAGAATTTTAAGCTGAAGAAGATGTCAAAATTTTGAAGCCGTTAAAATTATTCAAGCAGTTGTCCCAATTGCACATTTATAATCCCTTGCTTAAGCATTTTCCTTCAAAAAAACATCTGGCAACAATGGCAATACTTTAACTTTCCATAGCATTTTAGTTTGTAATTTCATTAAAATGTTATCATTGTATGACAAAGTGTATGTATGTATGTACGTATCTGTGTATGTAAGTGTGTTAATATTAAATGGCATTATTAATGTAAATTACGCCAATCATTTATGTGCTCATGTGTGTTAAAAGAGAATCATTCAATCTCCTTTCACACGACCGCCACACACCAACACCAATGCAATTTATATTGCAGCCAACATATGTGTGAGTATGTGTGTATTACATCAAAGGATATTAATGAAATTGTTTTTGTGAGTATAAGTCTGTATAAATAGTTTGCAGTGTCGCAACACAAATAACGGACATGGAAGCAACGTATTATTATGATAGTTGTGCTACTAACGCTCATTACATGTCGCAGGACTAAAAGCCGAGAAATAAAATTTTTATGTCTTCTTTTTTTTGTTTTTTTGTTTGTCATTGTTGGGGTTATTGTTATTGCTTTTGTAATAAATGTTATTGTTGTTGTTCTTGTTATTGTTGATCAATCAACCTAGTTTTGTAGCAATTGTTGCGGTTTGTCATAGTAAGAGTGTCTGTATATGGCGGCATCAAGCAGTAATTGTTTGCATTCAATTACAATGACCAATAAAACAGAACTAAAAAGAAAAAAAGAAACAAGTAGACGGTAAAGTGAGTGCCATAAGCAAGAGTGTAATTTCAGGGGAAGTAAGTCCATTTTGAATCAAAGCATTCCCCTTCACACAAAGGTTTGAACCTGGGAGTAATAAATCCACTGTGATTGTATTATATTGGCTAAGTAAGTGGCTTGAAAGGGCAATAATACATATTGACTGCGGAGGAGTGTTGGCAAAGCCCCTGCTTTTATGACCCAGTCTTTTGTGAAATCAGTGTGGCATTCAGAAAGCAATGTGAATGATTGACGCTATTCAGTCTGTCACAAATACGACAAGAAAGCCTACCAATTGCTGCTGAGAGTTGTTGAGGCTGATACATCCGGTGAAAGCGTGGTGAGAAAGTCGAACGACAGCTGACGAAACCGGTGATATTCGTACAATCAGAAACGTGCTCTCGGAAATCAATATCGCCGATTAACGCTATTCAGTCGGTCATAAATATGCTAAGAAAGACGGTCCGTCATAAATATGGCAAAAAAAGACGATTCAGCGTCAAGGTAAGACCTTGTCTCATAGGTTAGGTTAGGTTACACAGGGTGACGCTTTATTGTAATAATTTCACGCCTTCACTTAGAGACCTCTTGGTCTATTGTGACCCTTCAATTAGGAGAAAAGGAAAGGAGAAGAAGCGGGAAAACAAATTTAGAAGGCCGTCGCATTCTAACACAAGATATTAAAAATGTATTTCAGTCGACGGAATGGAAACCTAGCTTAGAATCGCTGTAGAGGTTAAAAGTATTTCAGTATTTGATTCAAATGGTCAGAACTATTGCTGGAAAAGGATTTGCGCTACGAGTAACAGTGATGTGTTAGTACAACATTAACTCCTCAGGGTTCTATTTTGAAAACGCTATTGTGGTAGGGATCAGAAGGAGAAGAATGGAGAGCCACGAAGAACCAAGTTAGTGGGATGCGAATCTGATTAACGATCTTCACATGGTTTACGCTTACTGAAGGGAGACGAAAATATGAAATGCATTGCTCCCAAATGATGGCAAATGTAGGAGGACGTAAGCAAAGTAAAGGACTATTACTAGTACGGCAATAAACCCTAAAAATGCATACAAGACGACCATTTTATCAATTTACGGTAGGAGCTGCTTATGGATAAGTAGTGGCGATGGTATCACATCATTGGAAGCTTTAACTATCGTCTTAGATGTGGCGGCAATTAAGATAACTGAGTTATAATATCTAACGGGGAAAAAGGGAAGGAAAACCAGAGAAAAGGCTACCAACATGGAAACTGGTGCTCGATGTTAAAAGATAAATTAATTGAAACTATGGAGAGTTTTTAAAGAATTACGATGATTTCGGTAGTTGCCTATATTGCATCGAATAAGACATCTCAACATGATATCCTCAATGCTGAATATTTCACAAACATCGAATGGAATTGGAGTTAGTCAACTGCTAAATTTTTACGGTGGATCGAGTAATAGAGGTGATGCTACTTTGGGGGTTATGTTGGCCAATCAGTATAAGAGAAGGCTTAAGGACAGATACTCATTTTCTCAATCGTATTTACAATTTCTTTATTCGCCAACCTTCTCTTGATTTTGCGCTAATATGTGTGTGATAAATTTGTTTTGATGTGCACCATGACACAAGGTTTCCATTTAAAGATTTTTATCTCTCGTTTGTTTGATTTTTTTTTTATAATTTCCATGCAGTTGATGGCATACTTTACATATGTAATTATGTATGTATTTATGTTTGTATTGACAGAAGAAAAAAAAATGAGAGAAGAGAACTATTATTGAATATTGACCCCTATTATGTAGAAATTATTTGAGGTTTAAATGTATCATTGCAGCAAACCAATAAAAATTAAAGAAGAGAACAGAAAAAAGGAAAATGAAAAATGAATTTCAAAAATTCCTAAGAAAATTAAAATTTTCCTATTGAAAAAAACCAAATACTCTTAGCCAAACTGTGTCAAGTTAGATTATGGTAATCGTTATCATTATAGACGCATTTGAGAAGAAAGGTTATTGAAAGCTTTAGTGTGATGCCATTCATGTGAAACCAGGACGGGGAAGTATTTCCAATAAAACCGATGTAGATTCAGAAAGGCATTCACAATTCGAATTAAGTGCAGAATCAGACATCTTCAGCAAAACGAAATTTGAAATAAAATTTCTGCGACAACTTAAAATATAAAATAAAAATTTGCCATGAAAAATTTCTGACAAATCTTTCGTTATAAGTCCACTTTAAACTGTAGGTTCCGCTACTCTTGTATACAATTAACACACCCAACATAAGTGGTGTGAGAAGCTAGGTCGTAATCCCGTCTAAAGGGTTATAATTGAATGCTTTCAGTGCCTTAGAAAACCCATTACAATCGCTCAATCAAATAAATTGTGTTTTTTTCAAATGATCATTTGACCGCAATTACAATTAAGGAAAATTTCTTAGAATTAATGTTTCCAACATTTACTAGACATTTTAATTCTACACTTATTGCAAAAGAGAAAGAAAAAAAAAGAATAAAAAAAGAAGAATTTTTATGTTTTAATTTCTTTACTTTGGAATCCATTTACGGTGGCATGTCATGCCAAAATAATCCCTTAAATAATCCCCAAAAGTAAAGAATGAATGACAGAATTAAAGAATTAAATAGAAATGATAAAAATTATTGTTATTGTAGTATATGAAGGAATGAAATTAAAAAGTAAATTGCAAAGGCGTTTACCCTACCAGCCCCAAAGATAAGAACGCGATTTAGAACGCAAAAGATGAATTCCTTACTGGAGAGACACAACTGCTCATAACCACTCACAACCACGTTTATTGGATTGCATAAAATCAAAATAAAATTTAATTTAAACAATATCAACAACAACAACAACAATAACAAAAATAAAAGGTAATATGGTGCCAAAATTTTATATATAAAGGCATAAACGTAAATACAGAGCGTTAAAGCAATCAATTCATTGAGGAAAAAGGCGAAAGTAATAGAGAAAAAAATTAGTTTTTATTAACGCCAATACAAGCATTCATGTTGAGTGGTGTTATGCAAATTTTTCCATCTAGAATACGGTAAAAAATTTCAGTAGCTTGTAGAATTAAAATTAGAATAGCATTCGATACTATATTGAGCTCCGTATGCCCATCCTTAATTCATTCTTAAAGACACCTCATTTCAATTAATAAAAAATATGCTTCAAAGTCGTCGAAATGACACGGCTGTCAGCTGTTAAATTTCTTTGATCTGAAGTATCATTTATATGGGGAAAGCTTGCCCATTTGAGAGTATGATACGTTTACCAACCGAAGAATGCTTAAAAATAGTAACAGCCGGTCACAAAAGTGGTCACATAAACGTGAACACTTTTCGAGCATTGTGAACTGATTTTTGTGGCCTATATAATGGACTTACTGTGCAGAAATTGGCAAAAAATTATCGGGTAAAAATATTTGAAAATGACTGGTGATACAAACGTGGGCCATATTCGAGCGTTACGTGGTCATCATATCGACGTGCTATGTAAGCAATTAACAGGATTATAAAGAAATTTGAGGTGACCGAAAGCTTATGGATTAGGTCTGTGCATCATTGCATTGCAGCACCTACTGCCGAAAACATCGCTTCTGTTAGAGATGTGGGTAATCCGAATTCGTCGGTCTCTTGGCCTTCCTTACTGTCTATTATTTCGTATTTAGCTTTTGAATTGCAATTAAACATGGCTGCCCATTTATAAAGTCGTAGATATACTAATTGGGTGCTAAAACATCAGGTTTTCAATGCTAATTTTCCGAATACATTTTTTCATTTCATTCCTTACTTGGTGGTTAAACGAACAACAACAATTGTCGTATATAGGTCTCAAGAAATCTAGAAGTAATTGTGGGGAAAGCCATTCCAATGCATATTTAATGCGCATTATGGTCTGGAGGCGATATTAAACCGTATTTGTTTGAAAATTACAAATTTTTCTTGGCCTGCAATTGAAGATTATGATCGAGGTGGTATGTGGTTTCAATAAGATGGCGTGCTATGATACAAAACGATAGATTTCGTTAGAGAACTTTTCAGCAAGTTGCAATACCCCTGGCCTAAAGATTTTGAACTAAACGAAAAATGAAAAAATGAAAAAAAGTTATTTTCGTAACGTATTTTTTTTTTAAATTTCCATAAAAATTTAATTTCAATTCGAATTCCCATTTATTCTAATTCCTTTTCAGTTTCTTTCAATATTTTTCAATTTCCTTCCTAAAATCGTTCTTTTTTTTTGCTAACTTTTATGCATCACAACACAACTTTCCTAAAACTGTGCATTTCCCCACATAAAAAACATACAAAAAATTTTATATTTTTATTTTTAATATCCGCCGGAAACTGTAGAAATTCAAATTCTATTTGCTGCTAACACGCACACACAGTGAATTCAAACTTTTGAAACACTGTCTTCTCAATAGCTTACAGAAAAAAATCAAAAAAAAAATGAGCAGGAAAAGAGGAATGTTCCAAACAATAGTCAAGAACAACAACAACAACAATAATAGAAAAATACAAATATTTCTGTAGTAAATAGAAGGATAATGTTTATTTCTTTCTGCTGCTCTGTTATGTACATTCACACAACACTTAGACACAATTGTTTGTTTTTGTTGCTGTTAATAAAGGAGGAATTCTCTTTTACACACTCATGCTTACATTCCGCCAGGCAGGCAGGCAGGCAGTTAACTAAAACAGTAAAATTTTATACACACACACACACACACTCTAAAATGTAGTAAGTGACTGTGTTACATTTTACTTTCGCTCTTGATTTTCTTCTTACTTTAGTTTAGTGTTTCTCTCTTGCTTTCTGCTGTATTACCTCTCCGAGTAGTTGATTATTATTTTGTTGATATTATTGTATGTAGTTGTTGTTGTTATTGTTTTTTTTTTTCCTGTGGTAATCCAATTTAGAGTCTAAATTTTTTAACGTAAAATTTTACTTGTTTATGTTGTTATTGTTGCTGTTTTCTTTTTGTATTCATTTATTATTCACACACGCATGTGCCAAATTTATATGGAACAACCCACAGTAGCAGGTTTAACACTAGTACCAGGCACAAATAAAAAAAATACGAAATTTTGAAAAAAAAAATTTTTTTTAATTAATTTCTTTTTAATTTAAAAGAAAATTTAATTTTTTAATATAATTTGTTTTGCAAAAACTTTAAACTTTAAATAATTTTTTTAATTTTAATATTTTCTAGGTTTTCATTATTTTCTTAATATTTTTGTTTTTTTTTGTTTAAATTTTATTAAAAAAATTTAATTTTTTATTTCTTTGAATTTTCTTTTGTTGTTGTAAACTTAAATTGTTTAAATTTTTATTTAATTTAGCATATTTTTTCCACTTTTCTTATAGTTTTTCATAATGTTTTGCAATATATTCTTTTTTCCAACAATTTCCGTAAAGTTTTTCTAGTATTTATGGCCTTTATTTTTCAATTTTTGCAACGAACCGTTTAGACACCCAAATAAAACTAAACAAATACTGCTGGTGCAACATGAATTACACTCTCCGTAGAATGTTTATCGTACAAAGCTCTGTAGGCACTAGAAAAAGGGTTGCCATAATTAAGAATATTAAAATTGGGAATCAATAGAAAGGTAGAAACATCAATAGAATGTTATACGCCTTGTTTCTATTGTTCATTACTTTCAGGACAGCGTTGAGAAGAAAAAGAGTTTCTTTAGAAACCAATTCGAAACGTATATGAATTTAATACCAATCTTTTCACCATTTTACTGGAGATTTTCGTGAACAAATTCTGTTTAAAAAAGAAAAAAGAAGAAACTAATTATGTGGACTTTCTCACTCCCTTTAGAGAGTAAAATTTATGCATACAATATGGGTATTGCTGTAAAGTTCGTATACAAATTGTCTAAAGATGTGTTCATTCGTATAGAAATTTCAATTCCATGCAGACTTACACAGAAAGAAAATAAGTTTATTGAGACTGGAAATTATCGTAACCTAGTAGGCTTATTAGACGCAAACCCATGGTTCAAATCCTGACTCAGACATTTCGAACAATACGAAATATGAGAAACTATTTCTTCGGCAACTTTCTCTCAGCAGTCTTATAGTTTCTCAAAAACATGTCTTTCGGAGACGACTTGATCCTGTAGAGCCCCCGCTCGTGGGTGGTGTGAGAATTTAGGTCGTAATATTGACTAAATATGAATTGCGCATAAACACAATGCGCATTACACATAGCCAGTAATGTGGTGTATAACCCGATATTCTTCACTCCATGATGTTTTGAATGATTGAGCCTAACTTATAGCTCATTATGATGTATTTTGTAATTAGAATTGCATCTCCGTCCATTCACAACTGATTAGGTGCTAAAGCAACAAGTTTTCATGGTTTTCTATCGTAAAGAAGCTCATTTCTCGTTTGGTGGTTACATCAAACAAAATTGCTACTTCTAAGGCTTGGAAAACCTAAAACTGATAGGAGAAAGTGATCGTTTGTCATGCACTATGGTTTGAGGGTGTCATCATCGGTTTGATAACCGATTTTTATGGCTTGCAGTTGAAAAGTGTAAACTGAATGGTATCTAGTCCCAATTAAACCATGCCATTAGCCACACAACACATCACAATCGATTTTAGTTTTATTGCAGCACGTATTTCCAGAAAGTGTAATTTCACGACGTCAATTGGCCACAAAATCTACCAATCCAATCTGCAACCATAAAATATTTAAATATCGCTGCAACTATCTTAAATGCCTTGCAGTAAATGGCATTTAAAAATAAAGCAAACACTTAAAAATAATTAAACAGCTTTCTGTAGATAATTTTCACAAATTTTAGACACTTTTCCCATATAGTTTTACCCCGCACACACTCTCTTTCATTACATTAGGCAACCCATTCTTTTATTCTTTTAAAACAACCCCCAAATAATGCAAACAAATTTGATTTGTTTTCACTGCTCCCTGTAATAACTCTCATTCTCTCTCTCTCTCTCTCTCTCTCTCTCTCTCTCTGAAACTCTCTGTTTTGTTAGGCAATCTGTTCTTCGTTTCGTAGTATACGAGAGAGAGAGAGAGAGTGTGTGTATAATTGAGTTCAATTTAGTTTTCCCTCGAAAATATTTTATGACGTCATAACAAACGTAGTATTGTATAGTGTGCTTTTAATTCAAAACACTTTCACACACACGCACGTATATCCATACGTATACATGTATAATGGAAATAACAAAATACGTCATTAATTTTTGTTTTCCTTGTTATTTTTTTTTTTTGGTTGCTGCTGCTTGTGTTCTTGCTCCCATTATTGAAGTGAGTGTAAAATTAGTAGCTCTCTTGCTATATTTAAAAATAACAAAACAACAACAAATACACTCTCATATACAAACAACAACAAGTTGCAGTTATATGTCTTCATGATGGATTTTAATATTTTTCCCCCCCAACTACATTCACAGACAGACTTTCGTACTTACATATTGTGTGAGTAAAATTCTTGGAGAGCAAATAAAAGAAGAGGAGCCTACCATAAATATTTACATATACATTCATGGAAATGTTGTTGTACTTTCCTCATACCCCAGTACAATTACTCGTTGTGTGTGTGTACACAATAATACTCGTGTATTAAAAATATCGTTGTTTTGCTATCGTTTTTTTTTGCTTTTACTGTGACACAAAAAATAGGACTAAAAATAATGTAAGAGGGAAAAACTATTGTTTTGCCTAGTGACGTCACTAAAGAAAATGTTATGCTTTGTAGAGAATATGATTTCGGCTTGTGGCATTTATTATTGTTGTCATTACAATAATAACAATAACAATAAGACAAAAAAAAAGCTGCTCTAAATAATGGCGGTTGTTGCTGTCAATTCGTTTTATACATGCTTGTTCTTCTTCTTATTCATTTCTGGTGTGCAGAAGTGATGACGGCGATGATGTCTTTTGATGGTGATGTTGGTGATAATGATGTTGTTGCCAATAAAAAAATGTATGACATAAAAATTTTCTGAAAGATTTAATAAAAGTTGAGAATTTTTATTAGAATTTTTTATACCGCTACACAATACAACAGGAATAATACGTTTATCATATGGTTTGTAGCACAGTGACAAGGATTTGTCTGGCGGTAAATCTGTTTTGCCATCCCTAGATACATACACTACAACCACCTCAGGGAAATCAAAACATAGAAACAAAAAATCCGTTGGCTAGTAGCATAATCTTCATGGGTATTAAACCGCATTACGGAACTGAGGAGTACGGATTTCGGGTTGATAGTTGCCGTTTGTAGACTACTGGAAAAGTGATAAAGGAACAGGACTGTCAGCGATTTTTTATTCCATTTTGTTCCTTTATCCAAGTTTTTCCAGCTAAACAGATGATTTGTCCATTGTAGCAGGTTCTGGAGTGATAATGTCGGCACCAGTAGCCCCCGGGGGCCGAACATTTTAGGCTTTTTACACACATAAGAGACGAACATCAACAATGTTCGTTAAAAAGAAAGTAAAATGGTATTCAGTTGCTTGTCAGTTTCCAAAGAGGAAGGTTTATGTCCCTTTTTTTCTGGTTTCAATGATACACCCATAAAAATGTCACAGTAGGATTCACTATTTCCCAATGATAGTGAATCTTATTTTAAATTCGAAATTATCTCCATTTTTGGAAAAATAGTTGTCAAGTTAAATACGCAGTCTTTAGGGATTAAGCGCTGTACATTTTTATTATATTTTCCACTACATATACGTATTATTAGGTTACACTTGCAAATATTACTAACAATTTTCCTCTGGGTTATACACATGCCTCTCACAAATACACTCACATTTTTATCGCGTTCTCTTTGTGCCGACGTCTGGTGATAACGCATTCGTCTAGTGTTGCATAAAAACGACCGTCCTCTGTAGAAACATATTGTGTTGTTATTGTTGTGTTGGGTATACTGAATAGTTTTGATTACCGAGTCCTACTCTTTTACAAGCAGGACGCTATCGTTTAATCTCTGGTAGTTAGATCACCTTCAGGGTACTTATGCAGCGGTGAGTCTTCACAAGAATCTAATTCACTATCTTAGGTTAAAGTCTTATGCAGTCGACTTTGATTGACAATAACTTTTACTTTCATTGTTCTTTAGCTGTGAGTTTAGATTGTAAATATTTTTATGGTTATTCTTTTATTTTGTTTTTGTTTTGTAACCAATTTTGTCGTTTTCATTTAATAGGTCATTTGACCTTCAAAATCTTTTTTTTCGTTAGAGGACTAGTGGCAAATAGTAAACATTTATGAAACAATCGGAGAATTTTTTTATCATGGTTATCGTATGTTTTTAACCCGAACTCTAAGTATAATCATCGCGAACAGTCTTGGGAATAAGGAAAAAGTCTACAATAAAGTTGATAGCTTTATAACCACCCTCGTATATAATCTCAATTGTTTTTATATTATCTTTATTGATAAAAGTTCAAATCATGCACAACATATTCCTTTTAAGTTTTCTTATTTCATATTTAGAAAGAATATTTCAATTGTTCTTAATGCGTTTTCTATAAAAAGTTCATCTTTTCCTTCTTCATTCTTTTTTGCATAATTCCTATTATTATGATAATTTGCTTTCAATACGAAATATTTACATTTACTCGTGAGGGAATCTTCTATGAGTCAGTGAATCTCATTGAAAATTTTTTGCACAAAATCAGCAGCATGCAATTATTTATTCCAGAATAGGAAAATAAGTTCGAAGTCTATTTTATAGTGTATTTATGGTTTTTTTTCTGCTTTGTCTTTATGGAATTTATATAAGTTGAGATGTTTATTAATAAAAATAGTAGGCACTTCGATTTGTTTTATAATTTTTTTTTTGTGCTAGAAATGGCCTTAGTGTTGTAGTATGAAACTCATAAGAACTTCGTATTCAGAAAAAGTTAACTTCAAAATAGTTGTGCTTAATACTTTACAATACCATATTAAAACTTTATTTAATACAGCCAACACTCAGGGGGAAGTCGCTGTAGTCTAGTAGGTAGTGTATTAGACGTAAGTTCTCAGTTCAAATCTCTGGTCATACATCAAAACAAAAATATGAAAAAAATATTTCTTCCAGCGACTTCTCTCCAGCAGATTTCTGCAAAAACTCTGAGAGTAAATAAAAAATTGCCATGAGAAGTTTCTCAAAAATCTATCGTTTGTATCGTTAAACTGTAGGTCTCGCAACTCATGTATAAAATTAATAAACACATGAGTGCTGTGAGAAGCTAGGTCGTAATCTTTTTACCCTTACTTTTCGAGACTTTGAGACAACGGCCAATACATAGAAGTTGTATTTAATTTTCAGTCGTTTGTAAGTAGTGCAGATAGTTGGATACACTGAGAGTAATACTAAAAGGTCATCAGTTTTATGTGTCTGATTCGTTCATTAGGTTATAGAGGAATTTGTGCATAGTATAAAGGGATTTCCATTAAAACAGAGTAAAATAATTTATTTACCAGGAAATACAAAATCTCACAGATTTCTCTTAAGATTTCGCCTAAGGATTCATTCTATAAACGTTATAGCATTCACTTTTGAAGCACTAGCCTCCAGGTGTACAAAAACTGTTATGTTGATAAAGAGGTGGAGACCACTGAACAGATTTTTTGTAATTTTTTGACACTTGAGGACGTGAAATTATCGATAGAACAGGACGTGATATTATTGCCAGTAGAGATGTTAAAAATCAATGTTTTGTGAAAACTACAATAGGACTCTTAATGAGACCTAAACACTCAACAGTTACGATTACAATGGCCTACTTTGCTACAAACATTTCTCCTCTATAAAGTTGATCAAAAGAACAATAATTTTTCGAAGATTTAATGGCTACTCTTGCACTTCATGCTCTGTACTCCTGAAACTAATTGATCGGCTTACTTACATTATGATTTTGGATTCACCATGTATGTCTGAACATGCAACAAGTATAATAAACCATGCGACAAAGCGACTATTAGCATGCACAGAACTTTTGCTTCTAACCATTTGTGTACATCATTGGCAATGTTTGTAATTACTCGCTGACAATCTTATCCGTGGCAGTAATGTTTTCATTCCAACGGGTGACAGTAATTAACAGACTGATAGATAGTCAATAGTAATAGTGCAATAAGATTACTTATATGTTATTCAAGTAAGTATGTTTTGCTCCATTTCTGGTTGTCAACTAATAATCAGTCTGGTGTTTATATAATTACATATAATCACTGTGGAAAAAGTCAGTTGTTAAAATTAAACCACATTCACATTATGACATTATTTTTAAGTCACTCGATTATCATTTTGTTTTTAAAAAGCACTTAGATTGCTTGAATTACTTTTCAGGATTTCTTAGAAAGGAATAATTTGCAATGTAAGGATATTAAAAAATGTTACTATAATGAGAGTTTTCATATTTTAGGTCAGTAATAAGGGAAGTTCAAATTTGTGGGAGTAAATTTTATAATAATTTATTTTAATTAAATTATAATAATTTTAATTTTAAAAGATAATTAACAAAATTTTACCAATTTTTTATACACATTTCGGCCATTATTACAACTTGCCGTTAAAGTTGTGTTTAGTTAAAGGTAACTTCGGCTAAAGTGGAATTTAAAGTCTTATTTAACTTCTTTTAGTTATTACAACCTAATGACAAAATAAAGTCCAACTTTATAAAAAATATGGCAGTGTCGGGGCATTGCTCGATTAAATAAGTTTTTAAGCGCAGTGGCAACGACGGCCTTCTGTTTTTTTTTTGCTGTACATGTTCATTATGTTTATATTATACACATCTCGGGCCATTATTACAATTTGCCGTTAAAGTTGGGTTTAGTTAAAGGTAACTTCGGCTAAAGTGGAATTTAAAGTCTTCTTTAACTTCCTTTAGTTATTACAACCTAATGACAAAATAAAGTCAACTTTATAAAAATATGGCAGTGTCGGAGCATTGCTCGATTAAATAAGTTTTTAAGCACAGTGGCAACGACGGCCTTCTGTTTTTTTGTTGTATATGTTCATTATGTTATATTATACACATCTCGGGCCATTAAGTTAAAGGTAACTTTAGCTAAAGCGGAATTTAAAGTCATCTTTAAATTCTTTTAGTTATTACAAGCTAATGACAAAATAAAGTCAACTTTATCAGAAATATTGCAGTGCCGGATCAACGTAGATAACATTGCTTAATTGAATAAGTTTTTTTAAACGCAGTGGCAACGACGGCCTTCTGTTTTTTTTTTTGTTGTTATTGTATATGCTCATTATGTTTCTATTTGAAGTTACCATATTGAAAATTAATATAATACGGTTCAAACATAAACTTTAAAAGTTACAGCTACGACGATCCTCCTTATAGCTTAACGCTCACTTTTAGCTTATTGCTGACAATGTTAAAATCCTCCCTTTAGATAACGGCAAGTTTTAATAATGACCCTTGATCGTTTTAAATTATAATCGTGTAGGTTTTAAATAAACTATTAAAATATAAACAAAATCATATTCGAAATTAATTTTATTTAATTTTTATTTTTTATTTTTCAGATTTTCCTTAATATCACCCGAAATTGGTAAGTGTTTTCCATGTAACTTTTATATTCTCTCTATACAATCCATACATACATTTAATGTCATCAGCTTAACAAAAAATGTTACTCTAGCCTATATTAATATTGTTCTCTACATTAATCTTAATGCTAGCATAGTTGAAAAAATGTTGCCGAGGCAATAAAATCGATCTACCATAGAATATTCTTGGTCACCTACAACAAGAAATATCCGATTGATCTTTTCTGAATTTATTTTGAGTTCAATATCACATAAAATCTATCATGGAGAACTCCAGGTTATATGCGTTACGCTATAAAATATCGTTTGCATAAGCGAGGTATTTCACAGAAATATCAGATCTGACGAATTCCCAATAAAAGTTTACTAAAAAAATTTCCGTAGTCTAGTACATAGTGTGATGGCTTATTGACGTCAGGTCAGGTCAGGTCAGGCCAGGTCAGACATTAAAGCGAAAATTTGAAAAAATTATTTCTGCGGTGATTTCCTCTAAGCAGATTTCTGGCAAAAACCCGGAGAGTAAATAAAATTGCGACATGAAAAGTTTCTCAAAAAATCCGTCGTTAGGAATCGACTTTAAAACTGTTGGTCCCGCCGCTCATAAAATTAACACACACAACATCAGTAGTATGAGCAGCTAGTTCCTAATCCTGACTAAAGGGTTATAATGATCAATAATATATCAAATCTGACTTATTCGAACCCTAATACATTTGAGCAATGAATTAATTAACGTGTGCACTTATATTTTAATTGTCCAATAAAAGTTTAAATTGCCTCAATCCCCTTGAACTTGAGAAAACTCTTCCAAACATCTCCCTTCAAACCGCAGAAAATTTCTGTCACTGTCATCGGCGGGAAAACTTCCCTTCTCGCTACCTTATTGCAGGTTTCTTCTCAATGTTTTGGAACAGAGTGTGACGTTATTTTCTCTGTCTGTCTGATTTAGTTTCTTCAGACATCCTCATATTATTTTCGAGTTAATCTCATAAGAACCGAGTGCTCGAATGGTGGCCAGACTGTCAAATAATCTCGGCCTAACTATGTTTCCCTCCTTGTAGTCTTTGCCTAAGTTGAATTGATCACATCCAACTGACTTGGAACCCAACAGAGCGTGACGTTATTTCCTCTGCCTAACTGCTTCAGTTTCCTCACACACTCCCACATGATTTCCGAGTTAACCTCATAGAAGCTAAGTGCTCGGAAGGCGGCCTGACTGTCAAATAGCATCGGCCTAACTATGTTTCCTAATTTGTAGTCTCTGTTCATGTTGATTTGAGCACCTCCACACACCTGGCTTGAAACCCAACAGAGAGTGATGTTATTTCCCCTGCCAAACCGATTCAGTTTCCTTAGACATCCCCATATTATTGTCGAGTTAATATCATAAGAGCCGAATGCTGGAAAGGGGTCTGACTGTCAAATAATCTCTGCCTAACCATGTTTCCTCCCTTGTAGTCTTTGTCTAAGTTGAATTGATCACATCCACTTATCCATCCAACTGACTTGGAACCCAACAGAGAGTGACGTTATTTCCCCTGCCTAGCTGCTTCAGTTTCCTCACACACTCCCATATGATTTCCGAGTTAACCTCATAGAAGCTAAGTGCTCGGAAGGCGGCCTGACTGTCAAATAGCATCGGCCTAACTATGTTTCCTCCTTTGTAGTCTCTGTTCATGTTGAATTGTGCACCTGCACACACTTGTCTTGAAACCCAACAGAGAATGATGTTATTTCCCCCGCCAAACCGATTCAGTTTCCTTAGACATCTCCATATTATTTTCGAGTTAATATCATAAGAGCCGAATGCTGGAAAGGGGGTCTGACTGTCAAATAGTCTCGGCCTAACTATGTTTCCTCTCGGCCTAACTATGTTTCCTCTTTTGTAGTCTCTTTCCAAGTTGAATTGAGCACATCCTTCAGTGACCTAAACATCCGCTTTGACGATACTCCGTCTTCAGTTTCCCTTTTAAAATATTAAGATCTTAGCGTATAGGACTTGAAATTTTCCAGTTATAGTGTCGTTTATTATGTGACCACCTACATGCACCTCCGTTGTTATTTTCTTAAATCATTTATCGCTTATAAAACAATTTAAAAATGATAATAAGAGAAATGAATATGAAAAAAACTATATTAAATGCCAACTAATCAAGATAACGAATCGAGAAATTATCATAGCATTTTATTTTGCCATTAATTCTACTTGTTAGGGGACACCAATACAGTAAGCAACAAAAAAATGTTAACATCAAAACAATCTGTTGCTAATATACATTGAATGTTATGAGTTTGTTATGCAAATAAATTGTAAATGTAGAGAAGTCCCGTTTATTTATTTTTATTTACCGAGTAACTTTTTTTTTTGCCTGCACTGTATATAATAATAATGGTATTTGTATATCTGTACTTATTCTGATAGCTTTGTATCTTGACATTCCTGAATAGTTTTCATTGGCAAAAGAGCATTTGTATGGAATTTGTATTGCTCCTCGCTGCTGATGCCTTTAACATTAGATTGTGAATGCTTTAGCAGCAAATACATCGTAGAACGATTTCATTTAATAAAAATGATTGAAATGGCTTGATTACAAGCCTGTGGGAATGTGTTGTGAATTTATCCGATGGCGGGTGGCATTTTGGGGTATAATCTTGTTGCATTCACTTATACAGAGACAACAGAGACGACATCATTAATTAAATTGTTTTCCATTAAAGCGAAAAGCAGTTACATCTCATTCATCTCAAGCAAGCAAGTAAAATTCTTGCCAATAAATTTTCATTTAAAATGCTAAACTAAAGTCAGTTTCCATGCTCTATTCTAATGCATATTCTATGCAAATTAACCAAAAAAAAAAAAAAAAAAAAAGTAACAGCTTCACTTTCACTTTTTCTAACTTTGTTTATCTTCTTCTTCTCTGCCTTCCATTTTGAACTTTAACCTTTAAAATTGCGCATGTCTTTGAGTAAGTCATTCCGGAATTTGTACTTTTTTTTTGTTTGTTTAAAGTTGTAAAGCATTTCAACAAAAGAAACAGGAGAAGGAAAAAAAACGTTCTTTATTTGAAAAGTTTACTTGTTCTTTAAACAACAACAACAACAATAACAATAAAAGAAAAGAAAGAAAATGAAAATAAAAAAGGGGCATAAAATTTAATATCATTGAAAATGAAATTGTTGAATGATAAGCAAATTTATTAATTACCTTATAACACTTCATTATCAGCCGCAATAGCATACCATAGATGGGAGTTTTTCGTTAATAAACACTCAAAGAGAAATTTGAATTCACAATTTCATGAAATGTTTTTCAAATGTTTGATAATAATGTGATGACTTGAGTTAGGTTTAGATTTTCTGGGAGGAAAATGGGCCAATCATTACAATATTATAGGAAATCCTAGTGGATCACCCTCCCTCCTACATTCCTACTTCGTGTCTAGTATAAAAGCAAGCAACACTTCCGACTAATACACATTTGCTATACCATCAAGTATCCAAGAAGAATCAAGACTCCAAGAATGTTTCCAGTATTCGAACCTGCAATTCCGCCTAGTCTGAAACTCGCTTAGAAGATGTTGTATAATATCCTAGTCCACACAGATATATGCACACACTGTATTGGCTATTATATTCGTTTAGTTCGGGTTAAAGCCAAACTTTTCAGAGCCTAGAGTTAAATGCTACACCGTCTTATATATTTCAAAAGCTTTTTTATGGCAACTAACTGCTCTCAGAACACCTGAAAGAACGCTGCCGACATGAGCGACCAATATTTTTTTTATATTTCTTTTGTGCAATATGACAGTGTTGAGGTCTGAACTCGTAGTTCTAATCTAATAAGCCAACATCGTTCTTCTTCCCAAATACTTAATTCGTAAATTGTAATTCGTCTACTTCGCAAACAGCCAAGATTGTCATCTAATCCTTCAGTCAGGATTACGGCCTAGCTTCACATACCACTTATTGTGTGTGCGTTAATTTTATAATGAGTCGCGAGCCCTACAGTTTAAAGTCGACTCCGAACGACTGATTTTTGAAAATTTTTTCATGTCAAATTTATTTACTCTCAGAGTTTTTGCTAGAAATCTGCTGAGAGGAAGTCGCCGAAGAAATATTTTTTCATATTTTCGTTTTGATGTCTGAAACTTTTAGTAAAAATCGCTCCTTTGTTTGCCAGTAGACATTAGGTGGTCTAGTGCTTCAAGTTCTTGACCACAAACCCAAACAGCACACGTTCGAATGCAAGTACAGGCTCAGAAGAAGAGCTGTTAAAAATTTACGAAAATTAAAAATTAATTAGTCTTCAATCTACATTTAAATAAACCATCCAGAAGGCCTATTGATCCACGTCTCTCTAGATAAAATAACACTTAATAACAAACATTATAGAAAGTATAGCCAGTGTTACCTTAGGAGAAAGAATGTATCTTAATGAATTATACAATAACCCAGTACTATTTTGCAAAGGGCAACGACACATGGCAACCCTATTATTCTAGAACCCGCTATAATCTGTTTAATTGGAAAAACTTTGTTAATAAAACTGAAATAAAACCAATAAATAATAAAATACGACACATGACAACCCTATTATTCTAGAACCCGCTACAATCTGTTTAATTGGAAAAACTTTGTTAATAAAACTGAAATAAAACCAATAAATAATAAAAGAAGATGAAGAAGATGTATAATGGTAGACTTCTGTTGCTTAAAAAAACGAAACGAAATTAAGAAAGTGGCGCACCATATGCCTTAGGTTTCTGTCTATAACTCGGTAATTTTTATAGATTTATTCATTTTAATCTTCAAAATATTAGCTATTAAGGTATACAAATAATTTCCACGTAAATGGAAATTTGTTTGAGAGTAGTCTCGACACAATTTTTATCGATTTTGTAAACATAGCAGTCAATGAAACTAGTATCAGTAATTGAAGTGTGTAAAGCTTACTAAAGCCAATGCACTTTTATCGTAATATTCCACTTGCTATCAGAGCTAATAAATAAATTTAATCTGTCAGACTAGATTACAAAATCAAAATATTTGCCTGAGAAATGAATGAGAAATTCCCATGTCTGTTTATATAATTGTGTTGTATATTTAAAATTTATTATTAAATTTGTTTTTTATTGTTTTCATAATTAATTGCTCTGTTTTCTGCAACGAAAAAATTTTAAGTTTTTAATCAAAGCGACTTTAATATGTCGTATAAAAAATAAAATGAAAAATAAACGAACTCATCCATTAAACACTTGTTATGTTATGTTTTTGCACTATGGTCACACCGTGACTCATAAGGTGGTAAAAAAAATTAAAGATTTATAACAGTGTTGCTAAATCGTGTAGGGTTTTGTACAAATTGAAAATTACCATATAACCGTCAGCATAAAACAATCACTAGGTGATCATAGTGACCAACGATCTTATAATCTGAATTTCTTAGGGGACGAGGACTTTTCTTCCAATTATCATCGTCGCCGTAGTCTAGTATGTAGTGTGTTGGCGTATTAGACCGAAATATGAAAATATTTCTTCGGCGGCATCTTCTCAGCAGATTTCTGCCAAAAAATTGCCATGAAAAGTGTCTCAAAAATCTGTCGTTCGGAGTCAACTTTAAACTGTAGGTCCAGCCACTCATGTATAAAACTAACACACACAACATAAGTGGTGTGAGAAGCTAGGCCTTAATCCTGATTGAAGGGTTGTTATGGCCAATTATGTATGTTATGTATGTATCATCGTTTTCTTCTTCTTCCTCCCATATTGCAATAAGCTCTTTAAAACATTTTAAAGAACATCAAATTCCTTTCCTCAGCCTCACACATAACTTGCGTGAGAAGCTAGGTCGTAATCCCGACCTGACTAGGTCGTAAACCTGAATGTATGTATGTATGCATGTATCTTTGACAAACTCGTCTGTTGATGCAATTCTTTTAAAGGGATTTCCTTGTAAACCTATAAGAAGTTAACAATTGTCGAAAACGATTGTTAGGTTAGTTCTTGTACTAGATTATACAGGCGAATAATACCGATAGTTTGTCAGAGCAGTTCATAAAATTGACGGTAATTTTTTTAATTTAATTGATTGCACGATTATTTAAAATAGTTTGCTTGATGTCCACTGTGACGCATTGTCTCTAAGTGGTTGTCGTTTATCTAATCAAATTCAATCGTTTTCAATTAAGTTAAGCAACTAATCAGTGGATAACATTCTTTATGTTTCCTTTTTTCTTCTAAAAGCAACAAACAAGTGCCGCCACTTCCCCCTTCCCTCACCATTCGTAAATGATGGGGAAGGCAATAAATTTTTAACAGAGATGACAATGTCAGTTAAGGACAAGTGAACGCTTTCTGGCCATTTCAGAATGCTTCTAGAAATTGTTGTGCTGCCCTAATGCTTCAATTGAAGTTAATTTTGAACGTTGCTGGCAACATGAATTATTTTGTTTCTCTAACTTCATGTCAATTTAAATTAAACTTTTCAAAAACATCAAACACAATAAAGAAAATCTCAACTAATTTTGTTGAACTTTATGTCCACACTATTGACCTTGACCTTGCTCCATATACATACATACATACATACGTATGTATGTTGTACTTGTACAACAACTAAGTAGTAAAACATGGTAAGGTTCTCTAAAAAATTTTTAAAATTTGTTAGTGATCGTTTTTATTTACTATATGGTCACCCTTAAATGGTTTTTATTTTTGTTTTTATGCTTGAGCGACCGGAGAGTTTGAAAAAACAAAACAAAAAAAACAACAAATCAAAATCGTTTTGTACAGGTGAATAACGAGATGAGCGAAAAGAAAAACAAAAAAAAAACTACTGCTATGCGGGCAAAGTGCACAAACAGAGACGGATTACAAAAACACACATGCGAAGATAAGTGAGACACTTGGCCTGTTGGTTAGTCAGTTTGTTGGTTAGTCATTTCGCTAGTGGAAGGCAGCAGTAGTTATTCATTTAACAAGACGCTAGTTTAGAACGCGTTGCCAGATCGCATTACATTTCGGGATTTTTAGGGATCTTTTTCACATGGATTAAGTCATTGGTGATTTATTTTTTACAATCTACAAATAGTAATCAACGTAAATAAAGTAATTGATCAATGCAACCCTTCAGTCAGGAATACGACCTAACTTCTCACACCACTTACATTGTGTGTGTTAATTTTATACATGAGTAGCGGGACCTATAGTTTAAAGTCGACTAAGGACGACAGATTTTTTTGAGAAACTTTTCATGACAATTTTATTTACTGTCAGAGTTTTTGCCAGAAATCTGGTGAGAGGAAGTCGCCTATGAAATATTATTTTTCATATTTCTTTACTCTCAGAGTTTTTGCCGGAAATCTGGTGAGAGGAAGTCACCTATGAAATATTATTTTTCATATTTCTTTTTGCTAGAGACGGCTTATCATTCACAACACCGTAGATATGCCGTAGATTGAGAGCTAGAGCAACACTTTTTCGATGCAAATTTTACTAACAAGTTTCAAGTTCTGCAATGGAGCGTATATTTCACTCGGTAATTACGTCATCGTGGTCTAGTAGGTAGTGTGTTGGCTTATTAGACGTGAGACCTCAGTTTAAACCCAAAGTAAGACATTTCCAATAAAATTAAACCATTCAGTCAGGATTACAACCTAGTTTTATACATGAGTGTTTAAACTTGACACCGAACGACTGATTTTTTTAGAAACTTTTCATGGCAATTTTATTTACTCTCCGAGTTTTTGCCAAAAATCTGGTGAAAGGAAGTCGCTGAGAAATATTTTTACAGATTTTGTTTTGTTGGACACGTCTGACCAGGGGTTTGAACCGGGCCTTACGTCTAATAAGCTAATACATATCTACTAGACTTGCCACATGACCTGAATTCATTTTTTGTTGTTAGTCTAACTGATTGTTAGCCTTAAATTATTTGTGCCCGTTAAGGAAACCCATCACCATAGTCAGTTTACTTTAAATCAGGCTTAACAATCAGTAAGCCTTCGCCAAATCTCGAACAACCCAGTGTGTATTAGTGATTTTTGCCTACTGCGTCATTTTACCATAGCGGCCTGGGTGGCATAAAATACAAAATATTTTGGGATTAGGCAATATTTTTTCCCTTTTAATTTCAAACTAAATGCTCTACGGGTAATTAATTCATGACCTTTAGTTTCTAACAAAAAAGGGTAAATCAAATTTACCACTTATCTGGCAACTCTATGGGGGGGATACCACACATTGCTTACATTTAAGCAGATGCAGGGAGAATAGCACACAACAAAATCATACTGACTGTGTGACAACAGTAGTAGTAAAGCATAACAATCAAATCAATGTCGATACGATTCGATTCGATTAGTCTGGATTTGTTGTATTGAATGTGGGAATATAAGGAAAATATAAGAATTTCTCCACAACAATAAAAAAAAAATAATGGGGGGAATGGGGAATAATAAATTGAGTTTATAAAATATTGTATTATTATGACACGCTAATATTTATGTATTAAAAATTGTAAAAATAAAAGTTAAAATTTTTAATTTATAAACTTACACTGGGTATTGGGGAAAGGAATTTAAAATATTTTCATTAAGTTTGTTGAGACACTTTGGAAATTTTTTTATTTTGTTTTTTTTATTCTGTTTTTATTTGTTGTTTTATAATCTGCAAAGTAAACTGTGTTATGGCAGATCAGCGGTTGGCCAATTTTGGTTTTTGGTTTGCAAAATAAATAATTTTGGCTCAAATGAGGAAGAGAGAGAAAACAACAACAACGAAACGAAAAGTAAATAAACAAATTTTTTATTTTTAATGACACTTAATGGTTTAAATATTGTATAAGTCAGTGTATTCAAACAAAAATTAATTATAAATATTGCAAGTATATAAAGCAATGTGTTAATTTTCTTTTAAAAATTTCCCAGCAGCAGCTTTCTATTTTTTTAATTACTTGCTCTTTAAATTTTCTTTTTCAATTTCATTTTTCTTTTTCATGTATTTTTTTTTATTTTTTATTTATCTTTTGAATTTTTTTCAATGCCTAAAATTATTTTCTGCACAATTTTTCTTAATTTTTTTTTTTTGGCTGGTATTTCAACACAATTGCACTGTGCTTCAAAAAGGTTTATAAAATTTTTTCCATATGTTTGCGTGCTCTCCCGAACGCAGCCGCGTAATGACTGACTGACTGATTTGTTTGGTAGCCATGAAAATTTGTTGATTCCATAAGATATACATACGAACGTCTACACATGAGCTCCCCAAAAAAAATTTTTAATCATATACACACATGCACATGCATATATTTATGTATGCATGTAGTCTGTGTGTATAGTAGCAGAGAGAAGAAAAAAGCTGTACCTTTAAATTTCTCTGTTTTTTTTTACTTTTTTGTTTTCTATCTCTCTTTCAATGTCAAAGCAGAGGTGTTTATTCCAATTTTTGTTGTTGCAAAAAATCTTTCACAATGTATTCGTTGTTACTATTTAGCTAGCATTGATTGTTGTTTAAACACACAATATTTTTGTTTACGTTTTTTTTTCCTGTAGCATACTCGTTCACTCTCTCTGTCAAGAAACAGAATTGGGGCTTGATGATTTTTTCCATACAAAATGACATCAAAAAAAGCAGTTTGATTTTCACAACGTTTTTTCTTACTCTCTCAATTGGGCTTCCTTATACTGTATGTGCTCTTACCGTACTTTCCCGGAATCTTATGCATTTCGTAAACAAGAAACATATTTTTTTGGTTTGTCACGAAAAAAGTAATAATAAGATGAATATCTTTTTTGACAGCGTTTTTGCTTGAAGTTGCAGACGTATTCTGTTTCATCGCATACACACAATAATTTTGTTTACGGTTGTTTTCCTATAGCACACTTGCTCTCTCTTTCTCTGCCTTCGCTTTTTATCTCTGTAAAAGAGAGACATAAAATCAATGGGTTTTAAAAGAAAAGAGAAATATTTTCACATTTATATTCAGTGTTGCCGTTTTTCAATATT
This sequence comes from Sarcophaga bullata, assembly GCA_005959815.1. Classification (NCBI taxonomy): domain Eukaryota; kingdom Metazoa; phylum Arthropoda; class Insecta; order Diptera; family Sarcophagidae; genus Sarcophaga; species Sarcophaga bullata. The sequence goes on from QOCX01000161.1 coordinate 352,766, forward strand.
TCTATAACCAAAACTGGTTATTTTTTGTTCAATGCTTAGATAAATGGTTTCCTGAATTTGGAACAGACCCCAAAATTAGTTGCGTTTTAGCGTTTCGAATTTGGTAAACTTTTGAAAAGTGTGGCAAATTTATTTGGTGTGGTGAGTTTTTCGAAGTGCTGTGAAATTGTCAGAAGCGGTAAGTTTCTAGAGTGACGAGTTTTTACATAAGGTGGTAAATTTGGGCAATGTGGTGTATAAAATTCAGATTCATCTCAATGCAGTTATTTGAAATATTGTATTATCATAGATCACTGTACTAGCAGTTTTAAATTAACCAGCTTCCATTGGGTTAAAATAAACCCACCATACATAAATTGGGGCGCCAAATAAGGATGGAAGTAGTAATAAACACAGAAATAATTTATAAATTTTGGTGCTTTGCTCGAAAGGTATAAATCGGACCTAAAGTTAATTTCAGGAAAAAATTAGTAACAAAAACTAAGCTGGCTAATTTTTTTTATTACCTGGCAACATTGCTTAGAGCATTATAGTAAATTGCTCAACAAGTGAATACAAAATAAGGTTAATGTACGCGGAGTTGTTTTGTATGAAGATTGAAAATGTTTTAAATAAAAGGGATTGTTTTTTAATTTTTTTTAATCGGAAATTTATAAAAATAAGTCTTATTTATATAATCTACATGGAGAACTAAAAATAAATTTTGTCGATATGGCAACTTGGGTACTCAGATACGATAGTAACAATTCTACACCAAATGTATCGATACATCACTCATAAGCGTTTGTGTCCTTGCTAGAGTAACGACTACAGACATAAACCTTATTTGTATCTAAGGTGAAATTCTGGCAATAGGCCTTAACAACATTTGTTTTATAAAACATTTTTCTCAAAAAATATGGATTGTCGATAAACTTCGTTAACAAATTTTATTTCAAACGACCTATATTAAGTCATCGAAATGTGAGGGTCTGGAAATAAAAATAAATACAAAACAAAAAAGACTACATCAGCACTTCTCTGACAAAGGCTCTCAGCACAATTGCCATGAAAAAGCTTCACAAATCTGTTGTTCAGATTTGACGATTCGTTCATAAAATTGCCTCAAAGTGGATGTTATGAGAAATCAGGCCTATCACTCACTAGAGGGTTGTATTGGACAATAATGGTACTATTTTTTTTATTAAACCAATTAAAACCCATTTTTATCGATTACATATCGGCAATTTTAGAGCAGTGGTAGAATTTTTTCTAGGTTTATTGTGCGAAAAACGTATCCAATTTGCAGACCTGACACATCATGGATAAAATTAACATCCACAACATCATAGGTGGTGTAGGAACCTGGTCATAATCCTTACTAAAAGGTTATAATAAGCAATGAGCAAGTATCCATTAGAGTACCACAATGAGGCAATCACTTTAATCTGTCAATTTAGGTTTAGAATTCAGCTTTGATGACTAACTCTAGCCCTTTTTCTTTTCCACGAAGTATTTTTCCTTTAATGAATTTTTCAAATAAATAGGCTTTATAGTTAAACTTGTTTTGAGAAATAAAATAATTTAAATTTTTTTCGTATTTTTTTTTATTTTAATTTTTAATATTTACAACTTAGTATGTTAAAGAGGAAATTATTAAAAAAAATTAAATTGCTGTTAAGTACCGTTAATAAATAAAAAAAAATAATAATCAGAATAGAAAGCTTTACACAGAAGAGAAATATACTAAAATTAAATTACAAAATCTTAAAAAAAAAATCATTTTTTTATTTAATTAAATTAAAAAAAATTCATTTTAATTATTCGAAAATTTAGGCAAAGCAAATTTTATTTTATTTTATTAAAATTAAAATTATATTTAAATTTAATTTTTTAATTAATGGCTGATATAAAAAATAAAACTTTTAACACGGTTTTCTCTTATTTCTGGCTTAAATTTTATGTACAAAAATTAATTATTTTTTTTCATAGAACTTGATGTTAGAAAAATTATTAAAAATTAAAATTAATTAAATAAAGAGTTGGTTTTTATTTTTATTATTTTTGTTGTTGTTATTGAAGTTTAATAAAATAAAAAATAATAATTTAATTATACAATAATACACTGAAAAAAATTAAAGATTTGTTTTTTTTTACATTTAAACATTCACACTTAAAAAGTTAAAAAAAAAATAAAATTAAACACAAATACTATCACACTTAAACTCACACACTCACTTATTTATGTATATGCAATACACTTACACTTACTGTGGCAGAAAAGATTGCTATATATATAATTCAAATCCTTGAAAGCTAAGAAATCCAGGATATTTTTTTTTTTTGTTAATAATTTTCATTAGTAGTTAAATTTTTTAATTGTTCCGTTTTTTTTTGTTTTATAATTTTTATTAATATTAGTATAAATAGTTTTTTTTTAGCACTTTATGTTTCTTATAATTCTCAACAGGTTCATTTCAAAAACAAAAAAGAATTTTTTTTAATAATTTCATTATTTTTTATCTTTTTATAATTTAACAATTTAATAATTATTTTCATTCATTTTTTTATTTTTATATATTAAATTATTACAAAATCGTTCGTTTTTTAGCAGAAAAATCGTTTGTTTTTAATTTCATTTTTTTTCTGAATCAAAATAGAAAGCTTTACACAGAAAGAAATATACTAAAATTAAATTACAAAATCTTAAAAAAAAATCATTTTTTTATTTAATAAATTAAAAAAAATTCATTTTAATTATTCGAAAATTTAGGCAAAGCAAATTTTATTTTATTTTATTAAAATTAAAATTATATTTAAATTTAATTTTTTAATTAATGGCTGATATAAAAAATAAAACTTTTAACACGGTTTTCTCTTATTTCTGGCTTAAATTTTATGTACAAAAATTAATTATTTTTTTTCATAGAACTTGATGTTAGAAAAATTATTAAAAATTAAAATTAATTAAATAAAGAGTTGGTTTTTATTTTTATTATTTTTGTTGTTGTTATTGAAGTTTAATAAAATAAAAAATTAATAATTTAATTATACAATAATACACTGAAAAAATTAAAGATTTGTTTTTTTTTACATTTAAACATTCACACTTAAAAAGTTAAAAAAAAAATAAAATTAAACACAAATACTATCACACTTAAACTCACACACTCACTTATTTATGTATATGCAATACACTTACACTTACTGTGGCAGAAAAGATTGCTATATATATAATTCAAATCCTTGAAAGCTAAGAAATCCAGGATATTTTTTTTTTTTGTTAATAATTTTCATTAGTAGTTAAATTTTTTAATTGTTCCGTTTTTTTTTGTTTTATAAATTTTTATTAATATTAGTATAAATAGTTTTTTTTTAGCACTTTATGTTTCTTATAATTCTCAACAGGTTCATTTCAAAAAACAAAAAAGAATTTTTTTTAATAATTTCATTATTTTTTCTTTTTTATAATTTAACAATTTAATAATTATTTTCATTTCATTTTTTTTATTTTTATTATTAAATTATTACAAAATCGTTCGTTTTTATGCAGAAAAATCGTTTGTTTTTTAATTTATTTTTTTTTTTATTTTATTTTAATTAATTATTCTTTTTGGTGACTAGGAGCCGTTAGTTTATATTTATATTTACGTTATTAAAAACTTGATATTTTTTTATTTTTTAATACAACAACTTTTAAAAGAAACTTTATTTTTGTTGCAGCATTTAGTTTAGTTTTAATAGCCTGTGTTGTAGCACTTTTTATAAAAGTGCCCAATTGTTTAATTTTTTTTTTCGTTCTAGTGTTAATAGTTAAAGAAGGCATTTCTAAACAATTTTCTTTTAACATTTTGGTTAGAAACTCTTAGAGCTTCTTTCCTTGGCTAATTTCTCAACGTAATTCTTATAGATGCTCATCGGCATGATAACCGTTGCGTAAAGGTTGACGTTCCATTGAATGATCGGCAGGACGATTGCGATTGAAGAAACCACACTGCAAAACAAGAAAGATAAGGGAAAACATTAATTTTTTTTAAATAACAGCCAACACCCGCTGTGCTTCGCTGCACTCTTCCAAAGACCTGAAATTATTAAAACACTAACATCACTGCCCCCCCCAAAAAAAAAAACACTCACCTTATACAGCAGCAATATCAATAGCAACAAAATTAAAGCACCCGCACAGGCAGCCAAGACAACAACCCATAGTGGTACCACATCCGGTACGGGCGTTGGTTCCGGTACAGCCTTATAGAAAATCTCATGCGTACGTATAATATCATCTTTAGGTTCGCCAATAAACGGCAATCGTGTAACATGTGACACAGCCATTGTGGATACATTCAATGGCACATTGCTGGCTAATTTTTCCATAGTTTTGGCCACCATACGTGTGCGTATGGCAATCCAAACACCATCATCTTTACCCAAATTGCGTGCCACACAACGTAAAGTTTCGCATTTGGCTGCTTTGCAAGGAGAATTCAAATCGATTTGTGTCGGTTCGCTGACTTCCGAGTCTTCACGACGTACTCTTCGATGCGGTTGATTTGAAGAAGAGGTGTGAGACCATTGCTGTACAGTCTGTGGCTGTGGCTGTGGTTGATTGTAGTCTTCATCATAGAAATCTTCGTTTTCAAGACCATAATAAGGTTTACTGCCACCATAATTGGCAGAAGATGATGATGATGAGGCGGAGGATTGATGGTAATTGGCATTGGCATTGCCTTGTTGTGGTGAACCACTGCTATAGGTTTGATGGTAACTATAGCTGCCACCTTGTGGCTGAGCACTGTGAGTCCTTAATTCCTGTTCAACATTACCGCGATTGAGTGTGCCTAAATCCAAGGTACCAGCATGGAAACCTCGTCCGCCTACCGCTGCCTTTTCAAAAGTGCCATCACCACCGGCAAAGTCATTATAAGTGGCTGCACTGCCTACACGTTGATGTTGTTGTTGCATTTGTGATGGCCTATAAGCTCCACCGGATGAGGCAGAAGAACTATATTGTACTCTTTGTGGAGCTCCAGAAGTCACATAGGTACGTTGATATTGTGTCGAGCCTTGGGGATCAGCCATTTGTATATGACCCCGAGCACTGTGAGCAACTGCTTGAGTCTGAACTGGACTTTGGCTCTGTTGGTAATATGCCTGTGCTCCTCCAGTAGCAGCGCCAGCTTGTTGATAATTGGCAGACGCTTGTTGTTGTTGGTTATGCTGATAAGTTCGAGGTATACTACCCAAACTGGTAACATATTGGGTACTACTTTCCACTACATGAGGTTGACCATGTTCATCATAGTATACCGAGCTATTTTTTGTGGAGACCACTACAGAAGGGCCAGTACCAGTGCCAGTAGAATTCCAAGACCATGCCCAACTACCACCTGTAGCACCTGTATTGGCTTGAGCAGCAGCATTAGCTCTTTGAGAGTGAACAAACGAAGCATCACCCGATGCAGCCTGTTCATCTTCCTTTTCCAAACGTCTCTTCTCCTCAACAGAGAGTTGTCGGCCTTGGCCAATGGAAACTACATTGGCACCGCCTTGATTTTGACTGTAAGACTTTTCAATGTGCGTACCACCGGAACTAAAACTAGAGCTGGAACTAGAACTAGAACTTGAAGTTGAACTGGCGCTCCCATAAACACCATGACTTTTTACAATAACACCTCTCTCCTCCAGATAGGATTTGCGTACTAATTGTTGATCCAATTGCAAGTTTAAGGCATTAACATTTATATGAGGGTCACATTCTATATTTCCATGGGTTTCAGGCTGATTAGTCATGTACATCAAATAATCACCAGCTGAGGTTTGGTAGGGATAATGTATGAATATGACCGCCTCATCAACGGTGGAAGGACCCCTGTTGAAAACGTTGTACAAGTGTACTACCTGAGGACCGAGATCTTCTTCCTTAGTGGCATTTTCTATGGGCTGATAGTCGGAAGCCTTGTACAAGGCAAAATCGGGTACAGAAGTGCCATCAATGGCCAAATCTGTTTCCACCCATATACTAATACTCTTGCGTATGATGTTATCAAAGTGTGAACCAGGTTTTTCAACATTCGTGGAATTGGCTTCCATAAAGAAATCATAACTGGGAGCCATGCCCACTTTGTGGGAGGGCAACATAATCACTTTAAAGTTGACCACATTCTTGGACTGCAATGGATTGCCTATATCACACTTAAGCGTATAGTTATTGGCATCCGATGGTGCGGTACAAGTAATTGGTGTATCAACCTTATCGCTAATCTGTTGGATTTTCTTAAAGTCTAGATCCTTAGGCATAACCATATAGAAAGCAGCCTCAAAAGCATCTTCATTCATGTTGGAAATTAAAACCTCTATCGATAAAGGTTCACGAGAGCCCAATAAGTAGTTGTCAACAGTCCTGGAAAAGAAAAAGAGCGCATTTATTAAAAGAACTAAGCCTGGATCTGGAGTACTTACTTAATATCTAATTTAAGATCGGGTTCACAAATATTATCAGCTCCACAGTTCTTTTGAATATTAATGGCATCTCTTTGCACAATTTCACGATTTTGATCGATTACCGGTTCCAAAGCATCACGTTTACGTCTAACCAAAGAAGCTGGCCTACGGCTGGAACGTAAATTATAACGCGTCTCCACTTCCAAGGGCGTTAATTTATCCTGGATATTGTCGATCAAGTAAACGGTTTCATTGCGGCAGAAACTCTTGCCAAAACCCAACGTAATAGTCATATTCCGGATATTACGACCCTCATCGGTCAAGAAGAACATGCGAGGATTTTTAGGTTTTTTAGCATCCAACACCCAGGAAACATCGAATTCCAAAACATTGGGCAGATATTCACCCGTATAGCTCCAGCAGGTGGTTATGTCGGTACAGGCTACATGCTTACCATCTCTAAGAGTTTGACAGTGTTTCTCTTCAATGTTGATGAGTTTGGAGGGACTGGCAAACGATGTCATGGCATTGACAGCAACTACAGGGCGAGACTTAAAAATAAATGCTTGATCTGAAGCATAAGCACCCACAGCCAAATCGGGATAAGTATTGCCATCCATATCCAAACCACCGGAGAGGGCAAAGCCAAAAGTACGAGGATAAGGCACACTCTCCACAATATCCTCGGCTTTAATGATTTGCGAAGGCTTGGCCAAAGGACCATTGGCTGAACCATGGAATATATACACGACACCATTACCAAAGGGACCATCATATGGAGCACCTACAGCAAAATCACCATAACCATCACGATTAATGTCACCCAAAGTGGTTAAAGCCAAACCAAAACGACCCTTAGTATTAAAGCCATCACGTATATGCTCAATGGACCAACGTTCCTGAGTAGGTAAAAAAAGAAAATTTAAGATTTCTGTTTACAATACCTTAACCCATAAGTAAACTTACTTCAGTTGTGCTGGTCTGCAATAAAATATAAACACGTCCTACATCATATTTACCCTCGGTATTACCGGGTTCACTGTACATGGGAGCACCAATAATCAAATCATCCAAACCATCACCATCCACATCGGAAGTGGCCAAAGCATAACCAAAATATTCACCAATCTGGCGACCCGTAATATTAAATATATTCGCCATGTTCCATTTATTCACCACAATCTTGCCCAATAGACCAGCACCACGAGGCATACCAATGGCAATATCTTCCATGCGATCACCATTAAAATCACCCGTGATCATGGAATAACCCAAATAGGAATCATCATCGGCCGAACTACTTTCTGCGGTAGAGTAGACTTGATTTTCGGGTCTGGTAACATCATAAGAATATGTTTGACCTATGTAAAGCGTGAGAAATCGTAAAAAGATCAGTTTGCTCTCTTCGATAACAATTTGATAAAAAAAAAAATTATTTTTTTTTATTGTTTATGTAGCTTAAGGGTTAGTTAAAAATGGGTGCCCCAACAAAGTACAACGACAACTTTAATAATACATAAAACATGCTCTAACATGCAAACATTTATTAAGCATTTACAGGACCACTTACACCATTTATGTCCATTGAAATAAAAATTAATTAATAATACGGCAAATAGGCAGTGCCTTAAGAGTTAAGTAAAGTGCAGTTGTAGTGATGGATATAATTGCAGGGGTATTCATAAATTACAGGCAAAATTGTTTCCATAAAATTGTAATGCATTGGCTCGTTTATTTATAATTGATAGACATTATAATTAGCAATTCTTTTTTATCCAATTTTCAAACCATTTATTGCCATTGCTTGAAATACCATATTTGCCAACGATTTACTATTGGCCTATTGAATACATAGGCCTTTATTTGATATAATTAAACAATTTATATGTTACAAGTGCGCACAAAAAAACTTCTTTCTGAAAAGCAAACTTAATTTCAAACTTTAAATCAATTAAAGAAAGTGTTGTTAAGTTTTAAAGCATAAAAGAGTATTTAGTCTTAAATAGTTTCCAAGCAATATTTTTATTTGTTTAGGAATTTCTGCAACTGTATCCTATTGTATACCAATATATAGTATAACTTAAAAATCTGTCATTTACATTAGAGTGTCAGCACTTGCTTATACGTTCTTTTATATAAGTATTGTATACGTCATTTGCAATAGCAATTCTTAAGTTATCAAAGTCAGCCAGTACTGTTTGATTTGGTTGAACTAATCATAATAGTTTTAATGATCTAAAGCCTTTCAATCTGTCGATAAAACAGCATTTCATTGAACTACTTTTTGGGAAGACATTAAACCCCGAGTGGAAGTCATCGTTTGCTTGTGGAATTAGACGGTGTACACCACTCTATCGAGTGGCTTACGAGTTTCAGAAAAACTGATTTTAACATCAAAAACAAAGAGCGTTCTGGAAAGCCAAAAAAAAAAAAAATTGGAGCACCTTAAGTTGGAAACTTTACGTGATCCACATTCGTTTCAGTTGCTAGAAGATATTGCACAATTATTAAGCAATCATTTTGAACTATTTGGATGCAACAGGAACTGAAGCCTAGTGGCGTTAGAAGACAATTTTGCATATATAAAATGTTGTTTGATTGCTTTAAAAAAAGGAAATACTTTTTGCAACGAATTATCACGGGCTATTAAAAATCAATTAAATTCGACAACCCCAAGCGCCAGAAATCATATGTAGAGCGCGAGCAACGAGCGAAATCTATAGTCACGCGGAATATCCATTGTATCAAGGTAATGCTCTGTATTTGGTGGGATCAGAAGGGTGTATTTCATTGCCAGACTAAGCACAGAAGGTCTGTGCAGACAATGATTAATTTGTCTATAGCAAATATTAGCAACCAGAAATGAAGCCGTAATTTTCCATCATGATAATGCTCGGCCACATATTTTGGCGGTCACAAACTATTTGGAAAAGAATGGATGAAAAATTTTACCTCACTCGATGTATACACCAGACCTTGCCTCTTCTGATTACCATTTGTTTCGATCGATGCAAAACGTTCATATTTTACATTTTAAAAATTGGCTCGATTCATTCTAGGTCTCTTTTGGGATGATCTCCATAAACTATCAAAAAATATCGTAATAAAGCATTTATTTCCAATAAAAATTACTGATTTAATTACAACCGACTGTTATTCATTTTTTTTCCATGGACACTTCAATATTTTCCAATAGATAAGTCAAAAATATTCAAAACAAACTGGCTCCTTGAAAAATGGATTCTGAAAACGTATTTTTTCTAAACTATTGCCTTTATCCGTATGTTAGGTCCAGCTAATTTAGTGACAGTTCTTTCAATTTTAGTTTTGAAAATGTTAATTCAAAACCATTCAAATAGATCGCTTATATTGTGCCTGAGTTATTTCTCGTTTTAATTATTTCGTTTTATATTCTCTATGTTTTAAAATTTTTAATTTAATTTCAAATGCATTTATCTCTTCCAATGCTATAGTGAATTACTCAATTTGAAATACATTGGTTGTTAATTTTTTTATGATACAAGCATTGAATACGTTCATTATTAATATCTTTAATTAAAAATATACTCAATTTATATTTTTAATGCATTGACCAATTACTTTGTTTTTAATTTAAAAGCAGCGTAAAATTATTAATTATTTTGCAATTGAACATATTTATTCTTCAAATTATTTTGTGAAAATTGTGAATTTTGAAGCCGCCGTGGTCTAGTGGGTAGTGTGTTGGCTTATTAGACGAAAGGCCAGGGTTCGAATCCCCGGTCAGACATCAAAATCGAAATATGAAAAAAATATTTCTTCGGCGACTTCCTCTCAGCAGATTTCTGGCAAAAACTCTGAGAGTAAATAAAATTGCCATGAAAAGTTTCTCAAAAATCTGTCGTTCGGAGTCGACTTTAAACTGTAGGTCCCGCCACTCATGTATAAAATTAACACACACAACATAAGTGATGTGAGAAACTAGGCCGTAATCCCAACTGAAGGGTTGTAATGGTCAATTATGTATGTATGTATAGACAGAAGTTGTATTGGAACATTTCTACTACAAATGTTTTTCGGTTCTACTGTGAAACAACGCGGCGACTCTCTGGAGCGCAGTTTTTTTTTTCATTACAAAATTTTCGCTTAATATGTAAGCTAGAGAACTTTTAAAAATGCCTCTGGCTTCAGTTAGCCTAGGCATCTTCTGTTGCATATTATTTCTTCTGTGGTCATTTGTATTGGTCTCTTTTTGGCAGTTCATTTGGCTTCGTTAATACTCCGTCACTCAATGGTCAAGGAACCGTTTTAAACAAAAGTATTGACTTACGAATACGTAAGTGTCACTGAGATCGTTTGCGTTTGACCTGGTACCTCGAAATATTTATTTTTTTTTGATTTTTACTGCCTCTATCTATATGAGAAGATTTGCAGCTAATTTTGTAACCGCCATAGTAACATTACAAATATTTAATTTCAGTTTTTAATAACTCTATCAAAAGCCTTCTAAATATATTCTTATATGTAACTGTGCCCAAGCTATTTCGCCTTTTAATTGTATCGTTAAATATTTAAATTTCAAATAATTTCAAATGCATTTACCTTTTTCAATGCTTTAGTCAATTACTCAATTAGAAATGCATTGGACCGTTAGAAAACAATGCTTATAGTGAACTTAGATTGTTTTTATGATGCAAGCATTGAATATTACTGTTCTTCCAAATGGATTATATAAGCCATTAATTCATTGCTAACAATGATAGGGATTAAATTTAATTACAAATGAATTTAATTTATAGTTTCAATGCATTAATCAATTACTTAGATTTTAATTTAATAGCCGCCTTAAATGATTGTATTTAACTTATTTGTTCTTCAAATTGTTTTAGGAAGTTTTTTGTTACTTCTGAATAGCATTTATTTAAGTATTTTGTTAAATTGTAATTGAATTTAATGCATTACTCAATTAAGCAGTTGCTAAGGCATTAGAGGTTTCAAAACAAATCGCTTATAAAGCGATATTATTTTATAATTTATTTAAAAATATGTTGGAAATATTTAATATTTTAGTTGATTTTGTTGTATTTCTTTTGCATTACAATTGTTTATTTTGTTGTTTGTTTTAATTACCATAATTTATGAATGCCCCTAATATGTTTAAGCGTAATATTTGACGAAAAGAGTTAGCAATAGTTGGAAAGTGTTATTAGTTTAAATGAATTAGTTGTGTAGGAGATAATGAATTAAAAAATAATATTTTTTTTTATATAAAATGTGTGCTGTAATGTAGTTTTTAGTTACAAAACCAATGGCCAAATCAATAATTTAAAAATTTAATGATTAAACCACATGAGTTCGATATAAAAATCTTGGGCGTAATGATAAAATATGATGATGATGATGATAGCGATGATAATGACAATAATCATACCATTCCTATGGTTTTTTTTATGCCGTTTTTTTTTTGCTTTTATACTTAATAAATATGCTAAAAAATGCTTAGAAATTAAACAGAATACATATGCATAAAAAGAAAGAAAGAGACAGCTAGATTATTTGATGATATTTTAAATAAAAGCTAAAGAATTAAAGCTTAGCCTAAAGGCTTAAAGTTTGCTAGCTGCATTCAATTGATTTATGAATCTGGACTTGTTCAAGAGGTTTTTAACGAGAACATAAATTCAATAGAAAACGGGTCAGTAGGTACGTACAATATAATGCAACAGCAGTTGAATGAATTTAAAAAAAAAATTTAAATTTTTTTTAGAAAATAAACAAAATAAAGAAGCATTATATTAAAACAACACCTTTTAGACGTACAAAGAAATATAAAAAATAGAAAAAAAGAAAGAAAGACAGACATAGAGAGAGAGAGAGAGAGAGAGAGAGAAAATAAAAAAACAGAACCAAAACTAGAACTAGAATAGAAGCATTATATAAAAAAATAAACTTAAAAAAAATAATATTTAATGATTAAATATAAAATTATTAACTTTCTTTCGGCCTTAATAATCAACTTAAGCTTTTTTTTTATTTTTTTTTAAATTATGTGGCAATAATTGTTTTAAACATGATGAATAATTATTATTTTTTTTTTTATACATTAAAGAGTAGTTTGTTTTTTAATTTGAATTTTTGTTTTGTTTCTTTATTTAACGTTGTCATTACCTCCAGTACCGAAAGGTTGATAAAACGGCGGCTTATAGGGGAATGTGGCATCGGGCGATACTGAGTAGGCTTGTCCTGCATGGTTGGTTTATTTTTAATTTTTTCGGATTTTTTTTCGAATTTTTTTTTTTTTTAATTTTAATGGTGAACATTAAATACATTACACACACAACATTTTTATTTTAAATTTTTGGTTTTTTTTTTTTTTGGAAATTTAAGATTAAATTTAAATTTTATAGACAGTTATGCACGTTATTATTAATATTTTTTGTTTTATTGTTTGTTTTTTTTTTTTTTTGGTAGGATAGTGCAGTGTAGTAGAGTTTTGGTTTTTTTTTGGAAAACAACACGAAAGGAAAACAAAAAAGAAATATTTTTACTTGAATTAATAAAAATTTGCAACAAAGAAAACTTTTTATTTACAGATATTTACTACAAATAAATAATAAAGACAATAGAAACATGTAAACAATACAATAAAAAGAAAACTTAAAATTGATATTTTTAAAGGAAACTTGTTAAATTTTTATAAAAAAAAAAGTATTTCTTATTAATCACGTATTAAGGACTAGGAAAATGCAGATTTAATTTGCATATGATATTATAAATTTGCATGTCATCAGCTTTTTTGCGAAATCTCTTTCTAATTTTAATAAAAATTTTAATCATATTTAATCGATAAATTTAGAAAGAATACCTTAACATTCCTTTTTTCTATCAAAATTTTCAAATTTCCTTTTTTTCTGCAGTTAAGCATAAATAAACACTTCAATACAAGGAGTATATGTACATATGTAGACTTAAAATACTTAAAATTCAAAATAATTAAACGTTTTGAATCGAATAGGTTTAAACAAACCAAGATCTTTTTAAATTTTTTTGAGCACAACAGTCCAGTTGACTCCTTTTAAAATTTAAACGAATTTTGTCAATTAGTTCAATAGACGTTGATACAGACTATTAGATTATTTAAGTAGCTAATAGCTAACATTGTAGTTTGTTCATTAAATTTCATATTTTGGGAATCGATTTAAACCAAAGACGATGCATGAACTTTCTCAATGTCTAGTTGAAGTCTCTACATCCAAAACAATTAAAAAACTGTACGGTATTATTTGGCCGATCGCATAGAGGTCGCAAATAGTCTAGTAGGTAGTGTACTGGCTTATTAGAGGTAAAGCTGCCGTTCAAATCCCATGTCAGACATCAAAACGAAGATATGAAAAATATTTCTTCTTTGATTTCCTCTCAGCAGATTTCTGGCAAAAGTTCTGAGAGTAAAATAAAATTGAAATGAAAAAGTTGGTGTAAGAAGCTAGGTCGTAATCTCGACTGAAGGGTTGTAATGACCAATTATGTATGTATGTATTATGTATGTTTAAAGTTATACACATCTTAAATTGGTTTCAATTTTAAATAATCCCTTAAGTTGAGAAAATTTTCCATAAGAAGCTTCGTTTTTTCGCAATCGATGCAATAGAGTATCAAATTTGGAGAAGTATTTGACATGGTTAAAGTCACCGTAGTGTAATAGGTAGTGTGTTAGCTTATCAGACGTAAGTTCGGGGTCAAAAAAAAAAAATTTCTTCTGCGACTTCCTTTCAGCAGTCTTCTAGCAAAAACTCTGAGAGTAAATAAAATTAACGTGAAAATTTTCTCAAATCTATCGTCGTTCGGAATCGATATTAAACTGTATGTCCCTCCACTCATGGATAAAATTAACTTTCATAACACGGTTGTGAAAAGCTCGATCGTAATCTTGAATAAAGAGTTGCAATGACCACTTAAGTCAGTTTGACGTAGTCCAACCATAACATGGACGAGTGTTAGCACTGTTTCGTAATTGTGGACGAAACGTGGGTACACCACAACTCAGTAGAGAACCACAGCAGTTGAAAAAAAATGCTTTCCTGAAGTATATCTTTGCCACAGAAAACCAAGGTGTGTTTGTCAGTCAGTAAATCAGCTCATGGCGAATGTTTTCTGAGATGTAGTTCTTCATGACAAGAATTGACCACTGACACGTATGATGAAATATAATCTTGTTAGGTCTGCAGTCCTTGCAGAATTCAGGTCTGGAGGATATCAAATTTAAATGCGACACTAGGACCGGGCACATCACGCGATTTGCAGAGAAAACCCTAACACCCAGCGAACATAGCTCAGCTTTCAATGTGGCTACGATCTTCGCCTGAAATACACTGTATTGATTAGGCAGCCTATGCTTAATACCAATATCAAAACAACCTACAGTGTTTAGCATTTTTTTGTCGTAATTATAGATCTCAAGAATATGTTGATTGCCAGAACAGAAGTCATGGTAGTCGGAATAAAAAAAATTAAATCTCCAACATATTGACATGAATGCTCAACTGATATTCAAAACGTCCAATTATTTTGAAATATATTTATTCTCTTATTTACAATATTATATATAATCGGTTATAGAATTAAAATAATATTTATAACAGAATACCAATTACGTATACCTCCAAAATAAATTACAGCAAATGGAATTTAAATAAAATTTAAGCATAAAAGTATGCTGCAATTGGTAGTTTAAATAGTGACCCTAAAAGTAGGCCTATAAGGAAAAAATCTATTTTTACTTAAGCTAGCTTAAGGATAAAGCTTAGGAGTCCCTGTTTATTTTTCTTATCTAAAGATGGCTCAAAGACAACATGCATGTTTAAGCAAGGCCACGAGGGAAATTATATTTTCTTATTAAAAATATGCTTAAGATCTAAATAAAAAATTTATATCGACTCGTTTAAGTATTTTTAGAAAAATACACATACACACACACACACACTGGAATTTATTTTTTTAAGACTTTCTTAAAAACTACGGAACATGCAAAAGGTACATAAAATATTGTCCCCTTTAAAGGGGTATAACGTTTCTATAATTAATCCTTGACTCCAATTTTTTTTTTAGCAACAAATATGATGGATATATTCCTGACACTAAAGGGGTTTAAAAGAAATTAAATTAAAAACTAAAAAAAGTAAAGCATTCCAATAATTGTATAAAACAGGAGTACTAAGAAAAAAAAAAGGTACTTTCATAGAAGAAAAGGGAGAAAGGGATAGAAACACATTTAGAGAGATATTACATTCGAGAAGTACAATTAGAACACATTTATTGTTTTTTTTTTTTTCACAAAATAATTGTTCGTTTAAATTTTAAAAAAACTACTTAAAACAGGATAAAAAGGAGAAGGACTTCGGTAGTTAGGAAAGGTACTTTTTGTTTTGTTCGGAAGATAATTGCTTGATAGGGTATGTATAAAAAAAAAAATAGATTAAAAACAATACATAATACAACAATTAAAAGGCTACCATGTTTAAATAAAATATTAAAGTAAAAACGTACAATATTTAAAATTTAAAAGAAAAAAAAAAAAAGAAAATGAAAAATAAACTAAAAAAACTAAAAAAAAATTTTGGGAAAAAATTTTTAAAACTAAAAAAAAAAATAGGGAATAATAAAAAATCATACCTTGCCAATACCAGCTACAGGAGCACCAATATATAAACGATAAACGATCACCTCTCTGAAAAATACAAAAAAAAAAAAAAGAAAAAAAAATATTTAAATTTTTTAAGTGAAAAAAATTGGCCAAAATTTGAATACAATGCCACGAAAAGAAAGGCTTTTAAATAGAATTGTTTAAAAACGTCGGTAGTTAAGAGTAGTGGAAAAAAAAGTACCAAACCTAAGTGTTAATGCCTTGGTTGTTCTTAAAATAATGCAAAAAAAAAAAAAAAACACAAGGTATTAAAAATTCTCAACACGTTTGAATTTCAGTTTTGACGTCCACTTTCAAGCCTGTCTGTCTATTTCTGTTTGCGCGATTGTCTGTCTGTTAAGCATAAATCTTAAGTTCATTTTCTGCACAGAAAACGTGTTGATGATTTTTTATGCTCCTTTTTTTCTCCTGGGCTCTATTGTTCATTTTTAAGCAGAATTTTTTATTTTTTTTTTCTAAAATTTCAAAACTTTTTTCTGAAAAAAAAAAAAATTTTTTTTTGTTTTTAAAACCATCATACTTACATCACTAGCAGCAGCACTAAAACCAGCCTGGCAATAACCTTGACGATGGTAACCCCAATTGTCTGAAATTAAATAGAAAATATAGAAATTAAAAGAAAATTATTAATTAAGGCAACCAATGTTTAGCAAAAATTGCTCGATTTTATCTTCAAAATGTTAAAAAAAAATTCTCTTTCCAACCATTTCACCTTTTTGTGGCAACTAATTTTAGAAATTTTTCATTTAAACGAATAAAATGTCATGTTAATATTACCATTTATTATTTACAAGTGGCCAACAGATGTCAAATATCTTTCAACACTTTTTTTTTTCAATAATTTTCATTTCATTCATATTTTTATAGGAAGTACGCCCACCACACTTCATAAAACTTACAATATAAGGAAACATTCGCTTCTTAAAAAAGTATACAGAATATCTATTTTTAGTTTAATTATCTGATTTTGTTTTTCTGTTCCACTCTGATTATGTTCTTAAAATGAAATTAAAAAAAGTTTCCAAAAATAATGTTTCGTTTTAAAATGTTTTGGTTTTGAGAGAAAAAGTTGCTTCGGCTTCAAAAAAATTTTAATTTTTTTTGAAATTAATTTTAAGGATTCTTTAAACCACAAAAAACTAAAAAAAAAAAACAAAAAATTAATTTAAAAACCGAAAATATTCATTTCAATTTGTAATTTAATATGAATGGGATTCTCAATTAAACGTAACCTGATACGATTCGATTTGAAAAAAAGGGGCATGAAGTGTTTTATGTTGAGGCATTTAAAGTTGGCAGAAAAAGTCGTCAATGTCAACAAATGACAGTTTGAGAAAGGAAAAATAAAATAAAAAAATTGAATAATAAAAATAAGAATACAATCCCGGTAATATAAACCCTATTTATGTGTCACTCTGTAGCTTTCTTAATTTTTTTCCATTCCTCAGAAGACTCTTCCAAAGTAGGAAGACAAATAGAAAACTCTTCGACTTTAAAAAGGCTTTGAGTCAAAGAAATCAAGCCGTATTATGGCAAGCAATCAGCCAAAAAGCTACAAGACTTATTAATGAAAAATTTTAGTGATTTGCAGTACAAATCGTAGCTTCTTGGCGGCTAATTAACGTCACCAATTCGGCTAATTAAACGGTTATCAAACGTTTGACTCAATAAATCGTTTGTGGCATGAGATATGGAGGATTCTTATGTCCTTTCTCTAATAATATAGGGCCGGTGCACTTTTTTTAGTGTATGGTTATGTATCTCGTCAATAGCACCACGAATATTGACCTTCTAATGCTCAATTGTCTCTGGTTTGTCGGCAAAACACTTTTCTTCAACGGCGCCCACAGAAAATAGTCCAATAGTGTCAGATCGGAGCTTTTTGGCGACCAATTGACATCACCATTTCAGTTAATTAAACTGCCATCAAAAATTTGATGCAATAAATCGATTGTGGCATAAGATGTATGGCAAGTTGCACCATCCTGTTGACACCAAACAACGTTCACATCAATACTATGAAGAGCGGGTACAAAAGAAATCGGTTATCATGATGCAATAACCGTAATGCTTGCGCCGTCTTCATTTTAAAAGAAATATGGGCCAATGATGCCTCCACTATACAAGCCGCATCAAACAGTCGTAATGGGTGCATTGGCTTCTGTAAAACCATGTGTGGGTTTTCTGAGCCCCAAATACAGTAATTTTGCTTATTAACGCACACAACAAGATAATAATGAGCTTCAAAAAGACGATTTCTTTTTTGTGCAAAATCGACATCATCGTGCAGTTTCTCTTTGGCTCATCCAGAGAAGCGAAAATAAAGCGAATGGTCATGCAACTTCAATTCTTGAACCAGTTGAACTTTGTAAGGCAAAATATCGAGATCTTTTCGCAA
Organism: Sarcophaga bullata; assembly: GCA_005959815.1. Classification (NCBI taxonomy): domain Eukaryota; kingdom Metazoa; phylum Arthropoda; class Insecta; order Diptera; family Sarcophagidae; genus Sarcophaga; species Sarcophaga bullata. The sequence continues at coordinate 371,263 of QOCX01000161.1, forward strand.
AATTCGACGTAAACTGGTGCATAAAATGTTCAATTGTTGAAAACGATGACAAGTTGACGTTAAGGATTCTTACGTTGATTCGTAGTCACAGCTTCGGTATTTTCGGGAGTACGCACTGTACGTGCATGCTCACGTCTCGGTGCAATAAAAGTGAAACCAATTTAGCAAAAAAACTTGCGTATTTCCGACATTGTTGGTCCTTCTCTACGATCAAATTTTGTACGACATTTTCATGCAATTTCCAAACAATTTTCTTTGTTTTGAACATAAATTTCCAATAAATTCCAACGTTGCTCAAGCGTAAATCGATTTATTACGTTCAGTGGAGATATTATACTGAATTTTGTGATAGAATAGAATGACATAAGTATTGCCAGATTCGCAAGAATCGATGGTTCCATTTTTAACCGATAAATGGCCCAATCGGTATTATACCCAATACAATAAGCGAAAACATGCTTACATACAGGATTGTTTATAGGTCGTAAAAGTTGGCAACCCTACTATTCTAGAACCTACTACCATTGACCAATCACTTGCTAAGTTGCTAACGAATGCAATAATAAATGATTCTTAAGGGAATAAAAGCCGTTCCTTTATTTTTTCAGAATAATTTAAAATGTATGAATTTTATAGAGAAAATTACTGCACCTATCACAGCCCTATTCCCCCTTTTTTCATTTTCTACATTCAAAAAATAGTTTTAAAACTTCTGTAGCATTTAAACGTCTACAATAAATTTTATAGAAAGTACTACCACACCACACACTTGTATTGTCAGTATTGAGAAGCCCTGTAAAGCATTCCAACATATCTCAGAGCAATAAATACCAACTTAACGCATTAAATATTTCATTTCAAATCAAATCAAGACAATATTGGAAATAAACCATAAGAAGTAGAAAAAAAAGAACAGAAAATAAAAATGAATTTAACTTGAAATTGTTAAATGCCTGAATGTCCGTCTGCCCTTCTGTCCTATCCATCACAAAGACCAACTATCAGTGGTGGATCGAACGTTCGGTAGTCCCTTGCAAAACATTATTAGTTATGTTTTCGTTGATGAAATACATTTTGAAACTTGAAAGATTGACTGCAACAACACAACAAAAACAATAACAAAATAAAAACAAAAACAAAAAATAAAACAGGCAATGTAACAACGTGCAACACAACAAAGCAAGACGTCGCTTGCTACTAATTGAAATTCTATACGGGGGCGACTTTATTATGAGAAATTACCACTGGCTTCTTAAATGTTTTCATTTGTAATCGAAAAGAGAAAAAAAACAACAGAAAAAAATTTTAAGTGAAGCGAAGTTCGGTCCAAAGAACCACACACACACTCGCGCACACACAAACTTTTATACAAAACTAGCCACAAAAACGTTTAAGTGCACACACAATTTACACGCAGAGCCGTGTAGAGAAGCACTCACTTCACTTGGCTTTGTAACTTCAAAGAATATCAACACACCATAGAAGTCTTATTAAGCAGGGTAAGAGATGGTATCCTAAAGAAAATTATAGCGCTTCTTACGTGTATCAATTACCAATAAATTATACGTTATTTAACACCAAAAGTTCTTGTGTTAGAGGACTGTTGTTCTTTTGAAGTAAAGCCTTAAGAAACTGCATTTATGTTCACCGTTTACTTCCCTTGTATTGCAATGGCTTTGTTTTTTTTTTTTGCTTCAAATGCTTTGGTTTTTTTTTCAAGCAGCAGCAACAACAACAACAACAATAAGAATTCCGCCAACCATGTTGAATGTTGGTTGCATGTACTTGTTACTTTGCGGTTTCAAGTACAATATGAGGCAATTGAGAAGAAGTAGATGTCATACCCTATGGTGCTCTCAGATAGCTAGGTCAACCAATTGGTGACAATTTTATTCTAAAATTTCATCTCTGTGGGGTTGTTTAACCCTTAACTGTCTAGTTTGAATAGAGTTTTTGCTCAAATGTTTCTCGATTCAATTGGTGCGACGTTGTAATTAGCAGAACGAAGATGGCTATAAAAATAGGCGCTGGGTTGTACACGTAAAAATTGAATCTCTTCCTTAAAGCTTTCCGAATATTGTAGACTACGCCTTAGTCTTAGCGAAGATTGTGAAAATAACTCATTTGGCTGACTATCGGGTGAGTCTAGGATAGCGGAATGCGAGGGCATTCATCGAAATAGCCGTCAGAAGTGCTGGAGTTGGATACGTTCTGTTATCGGAGAAGTAAGACTATGGAACAATATTGACAAGAGATCTTTAATCTAAAAAAAACATTTCTTCAAGTCCTGTATTGACTTCATTGGCCTTGTAAAGCACTTTAGTTGTTGGAGCCATACGCACATACAGAATTGGTCATTATAACCCTTCAGTCTGGATACGATCTAGCTTCTCATACCATTTATGTTGAGTGTGTTAACTTTTATACGTAAGAGCTACAGTTAGGTGAGGTCGGAATGGTAGCTTTGATACCAAAAGCCAAATAACCTATATCTGCACCTCGCACGAGATGGGCATTGACAAATAAAGTGGATAACAGTCTACTCTTCCTCAGTGGATCTGCACCCTCGGCACAAGTCGTTAAATAGGAGCATCAGTTTTTCTGCGTGTCCTCCCATAACACAATGACCTGTAAGCATAGCCATTGTGATCGAGATGACGTTACGACCAGGTCCAAGTAACTGGTTGGTGCGCCTTCTATCCATGCAGGGTCAAGATAGCCTAGCAGTCAGGCAGGACTCCTCATTGACCCATGATAGGTAGGCGTCTCGAAAGAATTTACGCGGGATGGCCAACTTGAGGCTGACAGTTGCTTGAGAAACTTTTCATTGCAACTTTTATTTACTCTCAGAGTTTTTGCTAGAAATCTGCTGAGAGAGGAGGTTGCTGAAGAAATATTTTCGCATATTTCCTTGCGTTTGAGATGTCTGACCTGTGGTTCGAAACGTGGTTTTACGTCTAATAAGCTAACACACTACCTACTGGACTATGGCGAGTTCAGAGTAAATAAGTCTGGGCAGACGGAGATCGCCGTTTGTTTTAAATCTCTCTGGAAATCATCTTAGCAGCTACATATACACATAAGTGTTGAAAATACTCTACAACATCTTGTGTAGAAATTTTATTGAGCGATCTGAAATGAGAGATTTGCAGCACTTTATATATGCGGTAGAATAGGCACAATGGCATTACACCATGACCTTTGATAATACCCAAGTTAGTTATGCATAACTCAACCGATAACTTGCCCTAATCTAACCATATATCGCCGGAAAACGTATTCCCAAAGTAAACGTTAGTATATAAAATAGTTTTGATTTCCTTAAGATGCTGTCAACATCAGCTGAAGCATAAGATATCCTCTACCAAATAAGGCATTGTAGGGTATAGAAACACAGCCTCAAATAAAAAATCTTTTTTTCCCCTTAAATTCTGCTTCTGCTGGCTGTTTCTAAGACTGAATTTGGTATGACATATTTTATTTCGCTTCCTTCTGACCATTTCTGTTGTTATTGTTATTGTTGTTGTTGTTGTTATTCTTCATATATGGCACAATAACAACAACATTTAGTGCGGTTAACTTGACTGGGCAAAATGTTTAAATTGAAACACTTCAGAGACAAATTGTTATCGTTTAATTTGATCTGGCGCACGATCAACGTAACGAGAGGGAAAAAAAGTGTAGACGTCGACGTCGTCATACTCTGTACAAGTAAGTGTTGTTGTATTGAGCTCTGAGCTGTAGGTTTCTGTTGTATTTTTTTTTCTTTTATTTTCTCTTTATTTGGACAAAAGAAGGACACTTTTTTGTTTTTTGTTTTTCTTTTCTTTCTTCTCAAGCAAGCCAAGTTTAACCCTTGACAATAATACAAAGCCTTTTAAAACATACGTACACACACACATATAAACATACAAACACTTTGTAATGTTTTATAGCAGCAGCTTGCTGCTATTGCAACACTTTACTTTACTGTGTGTAGTTTACGCGCAATTGTGTTGTGTTGTTGAATGTTGAACGTTGAATGTTTCGAAACATTTCACTATGTCTTCTTCTTCTCGTTGTTGTTGTTTTTTGGTTATTTTGCAAATGTTTTAATTCCTTAGAGAACAATTATCCTTTTATGGTGAAAAGTTCAGGAACGCATATGGAATGATTAACAAATTGCTATTCAATCTGGAATTTTATTTGTTTTAAAAACTATTTTCTCTTGCATGTTTTGTGTTCTTGTTGTTTTCTCTTCTTTTTCTGCTTCTTCTATTTGCTTAAAGAAAATGTTTTAAATTTTCAGACAACGTTTAAGAAGTTGTTGCAGTATTGAGGGGCAAAAAAAAAAAAACTGTGTGCAACATCCAAAACAAATTGCTTTTGGTCGTAATAGAATGATAGAATTTTCATAACCTTCAGCTGCAGTGGCTCCAAAACTGTTAACAAGAATTTAATATTAGATAACGGATTGAAAAAACTGCCAATAGAGAAGGTAGGCTGAATGATAATGTCAACAGGTTCTAGGCAATTTTGTAGGTTTTATTGAGGTTCAGTGTCTGAAGCAGAAAAACGAGTAAAAGTAGGTCCTTACAATAGTTCTCTTGACTTATTTAGAATACCAAGATATTCTTGTTCTTTTCAAACATCTTACAGAGTCTATTTTGCTATTTCCATCCCCTAAACGTTGTTCTCCTTAAAAATAATTATCGTTTCTATAACTTCGATTGAATCTGACTTCAGTTTTCGATTTCTTAACTCGTTAATCTTGAAGCGCACACCAGAAGTAAAACTTTACATTGATAGGAGCGTATATGTAGGCCTGTAACAGCCATTCAGGCTCAATTTTATTGTAGCAGATGCTGATCTATAAGTTATAATGCCAAAATTGCACTATGCATCTTGCAAAACGTCGATAAATTAATGAAAATCTATGCGTTCAGCCGGTTTGCATTGCCTGGATTGGCCGAAAATAGTTCCTTTGAATTCCTGGATAAAACAGATTGCAAAAGGGGGATCCATATAAGTGACCCACATAAGTTATTGCAAAAACATAGTGAATTGCTATCTAAAAATCGTTCATCTATTACGAGTTACTCTTAATGAGACCCCAAACTATCAACAATAACATCGTCTAAGGAAACACTAGCGCTCCGTTTGATCAATAAAAGAAGAATTTTATCCACTCAGAACGATGCCACATGCGTGATTTGATTTGTGAGTTGCACGAATCTTTAAAAATGTTGTTAAAGTTTCCTAAACACCCAACCTAACAAAATAAACCTGGTGCCTGGTTCTTTCTACAGTTTTACTTCTAAGAAATATAGTTCTAGTGCAAGATTATGCCCTCTCAGGAGAACCGATTTGCTGTTTTGAAGACTTTTTAGGGCCTGGCATATCTTACTTCTTGAATTATGAATTCTTACGTGATTTTCGCTGCCCTCAATCAGTGTGTAGTAAGTTGCAAGTGAGAACAGATACGATTTGTGTCTGTTGGGTTCATAGAGGTATTCCTTGCACCAAGACGGCTGACTTTCTTGCGGCATTAGAGTCTCACTTACTTAGTCATATGGTTGTTGCTCCTAAGCTTTCTATATGGTATCGCTATGAATTTCTTGAGAGATGAAGCAAGGTCGCTAAAAGAAAAGAACGTGGTGCTATGCAGATAGAAACCTCTCGTCATCTATCGAGGATGGTAAAGGCTGATAGCTGAGTTCCGGATGGAATATTTTCAGGTCAGCTGAAAGAGAGCTAGACAGAACTCAACCATGTATGTAGAGAAAAGGAAATATTGAAGACGATGCAATATCTTCTCTGTGACTGTGTAGCCCTTTGTAGGAGATGGTTGAATACCCTGAAAGAAGTTTATTTGGACGGTTGATCCCTCTGTCGAGAGCCAATAATCAGCCTGAGTTTTGAAATGGGATCGAGGTGCTTAACCAATCGCTCTGATTTGTTTTCTGCACTATTCTTTCACCTTTTCCGTTCCGTTTCCTTTTACTTCAATGTTTATCCTTTTAAGGAGGAATAAAATGGAACTCTGGAGACTAAAGGAGTTCTAAATTTCATATGAAAATAATGGATTGCTATTCACTACACTCTGTAGAATCTAATTACGCCATCTTTTGAAATCTAGATGCCTAATGGAATATCGTAGTTAGTGAGAAAAGTGCTTAAACCAGAGCTATAGTTTTGAAGCCATAACTTTAGTGCATAAGGAAACGCAATGATGGAGTATAGAAATTGTTGTTGGGATTGTTGTCTTGAAACTGCCTTTAACGCATGGGAGCTGTTAGCTTTCCTTACTTTAATAGCCACACGACTTAGGTCTTCTTGTTGATACAAATAATTTCTTTAAAACTAAGCACTCCATATAGCAATTGCGGTGACCTTTAACCTTTGTTAACATTTTTATGTTTTTAGGAGAATTTTAAACTTGAATGACGAATCAAGATTTCAGTTAAGCTATTTTTCTTTGACCTTTGACCTTTTTTTTGGCTTATTTGAAAGGCTATGTGAAACATTTAATTCAGATTAACAACTAGTACATGAAATGACCAAGGAAAGCTTTAGCTTATCTTATCAACAAACTAAGCAATAAGTGTACCTAGATTCATTATTTTTATGGCGAATTTGAGGCACCGTTGACAGCATTGACAGCCATCGATTTGATATTTAAAAAAAAAATTACAAAATCTTTGAATTCATAAGCATTTTAAATAGAAAACTTAAACGGTTGTACTTACTTGTGCGACACGGTGAGACTTCATTGAAATGCGTAAAGTTTCTGGTAGTGAAACACGTACCAATGGGATCCCAACGTAAATTCTTTTTCGGTGTTATTGTATGGAAAACATAACGTGGAGCACATGCCTATAAAAAAAGACAAGAAAGACAGAAACGAATGAATATTTTAAAGATTTCAAAAAAAAAAAAAAAAAAAAAAAAAAAAAAAAAAGAGAAAAAAAAAAAAAAAAAAAAAAAAAAAAAAAAAAAAAAAAAAAAAAAAAAAAAAAAAAAACTTGAGGTTCATAAAAGTCCACAACAATAAAATGTTGATTTCTAAAAAAAATAAAAGAAAAAATAACTACGAATACAATAAATAATAAATTTTTTGTTTGTGATTTCAATTGAAATCTTCCCAAAAAAATTTTTTTTTTGTTATAATAAAACGTGAATCATACATTGAATTGAATTTGTTGATTGTGGCTTGAAGAAAAATAAATTGATGGATAGATGGATGGATGGATGGATGCCTGAGTATTGCGTAAAAGAAAAATAACAACAACAACAAAAAAAAAACACACACAACATATTCAAACGGACATCACATGTACACATTATGACAAAGGCAACCTGTCAACCAAATATGGTCACTTTAATGCAAAGCCAACACACAGTGGATTTGAACAAACCAAGCCAGATCTGGCACTGGCTTGCAGGCAAACAGGCAGGCCTGTCAAGCCAACCAAAGGCTAGGCAGTCTGTCATCATCAGCAGTAGATAAAACGTTCATATCTTTGAACGTTTCTTATTTCAGCTTAAACAACATCAACATCAACATCAACCTCCACTTTACTCTGTAAATCCTTGTGAATTTCATTTATTTTGTTTCTTGGTTTCAGGTGTATTATATGTCTGTCCAGTTGTCTGTCTGTCCTCTTAATGGTATGTCCTCTCTATGGTATGGATCATAAAACAATTACTTTTACAAATTTATACAAAAAACAGAACGCTTATCTTATTTTATTCAAACTCTCTTTCAAAACTGTGGGGAAATAATCGTAAAAAAAAAATAAGAAAACAACACAGATTCTTGAGAACAATGCATTGCAATGGCATGGTTGTTGGCTTGATTTATTTTGAATTTCAAATTTATCAAAAACAAAAACAACAACAACAACAACAACAACAAAAAAAACAACAGAAGTAAAACTTCTTAACTTTCAAAGTAAATAAATAACTTATGCCTCTCGAAATTTAGAATAAATTTGGGTTTTTCTAAACTCTTCTAAGAGTAGGGTTTGCTAAAAAGGCGGAATCTTTTAAATAAAGTATCCACACACTACATTAGAAAAGGTTAATTTGCAGAGGGCTGACCTTAAAAACTAAGAACACATCGGCCACTTGACTACTATGCTTTCGTCAGACATTTGCTTTCAGTTTGAAAATTTCTTCTGCAATGTAACAGGCTTGAAAGAGCACCATATGCCGTGTAAGAATTGCTATATCCTTTCTCTAAAGTATAGGGTGGGTGCACTTTTTCCACTGTAAGGGGTCGTATCAATGCTCAGTTGTCTCTGGTTTGTCGGCATAACACTTTTCTTTAACGACGCCTCACAGAAAATAGTTCAACGGTGCCAAAACGCAGCTTCTTGGAGGCTAATTGACATCACCATTTCGGCTAATTAAACGGCCATCAAACGTTTGACGCAATAAATCGATTGCGGCATGAGATGTGGAGGATTGCTATGTCCTTTCTCTGTATAGGGTGGCTGCACTTTTTCTAGTCTATGGGGTTATCTCTCGGCAATGGCATCCCGAATGTTGGCCTTAAAATTCTCAATTGCTTCTGGTTTGTCGGCATAACACTTTTCCTTAACGACGCCCCACAGAAAATAGTTCAACGATGTCAAATCGCAGCTTCTTGCCAGCCAATTGATATCCCCATTTCGGCTAATTAAACAGCCATCAAACGTTTGACACAATAAATCGATTGTGGTATGAGACGTTTGGCAAGTTGCACCATCCTGCTGAAACCAAACATCGTTCATATCAGTAACATGAAGAGCAGGTACAAAAAAAATGGGTTATCATAGAGCGTTAGCTGTCTCCATTAACTGTAATGGTTAAGCCATCCGCATTTTTAACGAAATATGGGCCAATGATGCCTTCGCTACACAAACCGAAACAATCCGTCACTCGTAATTGGTGCATTGGCTTCTGTAAGACTACGTGTGGGTTTTTTAGACCCAAATTCGACAATTTTGCTTATTAACCTACCCACTAAGATGACAATGAGCTTCGTCTGAAGAGATATTGGCCGGTCTAGCGAAGCGAAAACGAAACGGATGGTTATGCGGCTTCAACTGTTCAACCAATTGAACTTTGTAAGGCGCCATACCGAGCTCTTTTCGCAAATTTCGAAGTAAACTAGTGCGAGAAATGTTAAATTCTTGAGAAAGATGACGAGTTAATGTTGATGGATTCTCACGCACACTTAGCCACAACACTGTACGTGCACGCTCACGTCTTGGCGCATCAACAATGAATTCAGTTTTACGAACTTTAGCAATAAGCTTGCGTATACCAAGCACTGTTGTTCCATCTCTGCGACCAAATTTTGTAGGACATTTTCATGCAACTGGCGATCAATTGTCTTTGGTTTGGAAATAAATTTCCAATAAATTCCAACGTTGCTCATGTGTAAATCGATTTATTACGTTCAGTGGAGACAATATACTGAATTTTGTGATTGAATAGAATGACATAAGTATTGCCCGATTCCGAAAAACTGATGGTTCATATTTAAACCGATAGATGGCTCACTCGATATATAAGACGAAGTGGATGGTTAGCTGAAGGTCTTTCTGACTTACTTAATTGGTCCTTACAACCTTTTAGTCAGGAACACAACCTAGCTTTTTACTCTATCCGTACTGTGTATGTTAATTTTATCTATGAGCAGTGGGACCTACAGTTTAAAGTCAACTCCTAAGGACAGATTTTTGAGTTTTTGCCAGAAGACTGCTGAGAGGAAGTCGCCGAAGGATTGTTTTTTCATATTTCGTTTGGTTCGAGCTGTTTAAGCTGGGTCTTAAACCACAGGTTCGCGTATTCGCCTTATTTCACTCCAGGAAAAAGTTGTAAAATAAGCGAGAACCCTATTCATCCTATGTTTAAATACAATCATGATCTACAAATAAATCTACAAAAATAAAACGTCTAAAGTAAGATTCATTGGGTTTTTTTTTCTCTCTTTTGGATTGTCTAAAAACCGTTTAACAGAAATCTTTTTAAATCTACCCAGCAATTCGCTTACAATTCATTCAACATTTATTTCTTCATCGTTGTTTTGTTTTTGTTTTTATTTTTGTTTTTGTTATTTTGATTTGTGAATTTTTCGTATTCACTTCGTTTCGTTTTTTTTTTTTCATTTTAAAAATGGTCATATTGACCATGTTTGGTAAATAATCGTTGCTATCGCTAAATCGGGGGAACGCAAAAAAAAACCGAAAACAAAAAAAAAGAATAATTTTTAAAAATTGTTGTACAAACAAATCTACTGTAAAATGTAGTTGTTGTTGTTGCACTATCGCCATCACCAACAATTGCTGCAACAGCAATTGTAGGTAGGAACCTGTGAACCGAACCGGGCATATCATTGTTATCGTCATTGTTGGCGTAGATATTCTTGTCATCGTTGTCAGGTTTTGTTTTCGGATTTTTCTTTTTTTTTTTTTGTGTAAATGGAGAGCATGTCAGTTATAAAAACAAAACCAAAATAAAAACAACAATAAAAAATAAATACACAATCGCTTAAAAGTTGAAGATCAATTTTTATGCTGTACTTGCAACCGAATCTGTAGAGTCCAATAATAAAAAAAAAACTTTTTTTTTGTATGAATTGCAGCAACAAGAAAAAAAATATTTTTTATTGAACACAAACTTTTTTTTTTGTTCTGCACCTACAACAATACAAAGCATTCGAGGAAGATTGCACAAAAACTACGTGAATTTCAGTTTTCTTTGCAGTTTTTATAAAAACAGCAGTGATGCTTAAAACAATAGCACAACTTAAGATTTTGATCTTAGGAAATTGGTAACTTTTTGGCAAAAAGAAAAAATTTAAGTTAGAACTCTAGCTTATTTGGTTAGACTTGCGTGAATTTTAAGTACATATATCGGGTTATCCATTTAGTGGTTTCAAAATCAAAGGCCTAGCTTTCATCTGAAATGTCATTCATTTAATGAAAGTTTTGGCATTTGCAAACGAATAAAAATTATTAAATTAGCCGATAAAACTGGCGATCCAAAAATGGATACTTTTTGATCATTACAGCTGATTACCCTCTTCATACTGGGCAATGAATTGAAAAGATTATAAAGAAATTTGAAGAGACTGGACGCGTTACAAGGGGGAGCCAACTCTGTGCTTATTGCAATATATGTTCTGCCGAAAATATTGCTTTTGGTTATAAAAGCAATTGTCCTATCCTTAGAGACCATTATGCTGTATTTTGCTTTGCAGCTCCCGTATAAAGTGTAATTCATGTAATAATTACAAGCGAATAAGTATTCAGAACAGCGTAGTTAAGCTGACTAGGTGCTAGAGCAACAGGTTTTGATACTGATTATTTGAACAAGATTTTCTTATACGATGAATCTCGTCTCGCACTCCGTGAATAGTTGCCCATGGGGGCTTGAAACATTTTGGGAAGGATTGTACAGAAGCCAGTACTTCCGAAATAAGTGGAGATGTTGTTGTTATAAGTGAGGGTGGAGAAGTAATGTTATTTCAAGCATCGTTACCATCATATCAGAGCGGTATCATAACCGAACTTTTTGGAGCTGCAATTCGAGATTAGAAATTGACGGGTATGTGGTGTCAATACGTTGAACCCGTCGTAGTCTAGTAGATAGTGTGTTAACGTGATACCACGGTTCAAGCCCCAGTTCAGACAACTCCAACAAAACGAAATATGAACAAATATTTGTACAAAAGAATTCGCCATAATCTTATTATTCTCGAGGCCTCGCTTCAATGCCCAGGTCAGACATCTCGAGCCAAACGAATATATGAAAAAATATTACATTCAGCAGCTTCCTCGCAGCATTCTGGCAAAAATTCTCAAAGTAAATAATATTGCCATGAAAAGTTTCTCAAAAATTTGTCGTTCGAAGTTGATTTGTAACTGTAGGTGCCGCCATTCATTGTTAAAATAAGTACACACAATATAAGTGGTGTGAAAAGCTAGATCATAATCCTGACAAAAGGATTGTAATGACCAATTATGTATGTATGTATGTGTTATCAATAAGACAATGCCACTAGTCTCACAACTTTAACGATTTTGATTTGAACTCAGTTATGCAGGTGCTGAATCACGCGAAATATTAGTGAGTTTCCTAGGTGGTCTTAATAGCTTACTGATCTCATTCTAGTTTGGCTTATTCACTCACTTCTATGCTTAGTTCTTATACAAGGGATTACAAATACCTCACAAAACATCTTACGGCTGCTGTCATGTTATAATAATTGTTTGTTTAACTTCTGTGCTATTTTGTTGAACTTTAGTGTATACGAGTAGACTGAATATCCAGTTCTATTGAATTGTTCTAATTTTTTTTATTTTTTTTTTCTGAACTCCATTCAATAGAGAAAGAATTAATTTTTAGCATGACATAAAAAGGAAAATACCATCCCGATCTATAAAAAAAAAAACACAAACACAGACTCTGGCTATGGATTTAAAGACGTTGTTATTGGTTGTTGGCTGTCTATACGATTATTGAATTGTCTGCATTGAATTGAATTGAATTGAATGGAATTGAACAGTTCCAATTATTATTATTATTGGAAGTCATAAAATTTTGAAATAATTTTTATAATTCTCAACAATTATTTGTTAATTTTTTCTTTTAATTTTTTGTTTGTTTGTGTTTTTTTTTTTTATTAAAAAAAAGAATCAAGATTTTTATGGGCACGATAAATGTGGTGGTGATGGAACGATATGCAAAACTATTAAAAACATAAAACTCATGTGCATTTTATACTTCAAATGTGTTGTCTTGCATGTCTGTCGGTTTATTGTATCTGTTTTGGGGATTTAAATAGAAAATTGTCATGTCACGTTGTCAAATCGTCGTTAATTTTTTTTTTCGCTTTTATATGCTGCTCATTGGCTTAGCTCGTATAAATATTGTATGCCACACCATATTTGGTTGGTTTTGAATTTGCCACATAAAATTTAAATTTTTTTTTCTCCTTTTATTGCTTGCAAAAAAACAACATAAAAATTCAGAAGAAAATTTTATTTTTTTTTTTATATTCTGAATTTTGTTTTTGTCACCGCAGCCACCATTGTGTTCGTATCGTTTGTGTCCAAGTCATCTGCTGATCATATTAATCCATTAGCGGCTCCTTTATCAAAGCTGAAGATGTCGTCTCTTAACCATGGTGCATCGGTAAAGGAGTGTCGTTGGGTCAAATGTCAACACGATTCGTTTTTGTATCGATTCTTGTTTTTTTTTCTTTTTGTTGTCGTTTTTTTGGTTTTATTTCTGTTATGATTTAAAATCTTAAATGGTCTTGAGTTGCTGTTTTTTATTTGTTTGTTGTTGTTGTTTATAATTCAAAGACCATATTTTAAATTCGATTTCAAGATGGTGTCACTTGATAATGTTATTGAGATTTTGTTAAACGATACTTTTCTTTATTGATTTTTAAAGAGATTTGCAAGGTACAACCAAACCCAACTCAAGGTTTAAGCTACAAAATATTAATGCCGCCGTAACTGCAGAAACTTAAATTCAAAATTACTTAATAAGCGGTGGCTCCTTATCCTTATCCTCGTATCTCTATCAATATTTGCATAAAATTTGACTGAGAAATAATGACAGTCAAAAAGCAAAGACAAGCTTCTATAGCCGCAAGTGTTCTCCATTTTTCGGTTCCAAAAGCAAAGTTAAAAAAGAACACACATGAAGCTATGATTTCGATGAAATTTCTCTTCATTATAATGCTTGAACCTTCACTTTAAGTACGACATACAATGTCATTTAAGTAATTACCTCCGGTTTGTTTGCAGCTGTCGATAATTTTGAGGTAGTTTTCGACCATTTTTTCATGCACATCGAGCGGATATCTCAGCTGTAAAGTTTGGAAATTATTCGTGTAGACAAGGTGTTTGAAAAAGCCCCATAAAAAACTTCAACCACGTCAAATCGCATGAACTTGGTGACCAATTGTTGTTGCCAAAGCGTAAAATTACTTTTCCTGAAAGCTTCTCAAGGCAAACAGCCAAAATCGTCACTGTGTGGTTGGCTGGTTGCCACCACTTTCTGTCCAGTTCTTACTCTCATTACAATCCTTTAGTTAGGACTACAACCTAGCTTTTTACACCACCCGTGTAGCGTGTGTTAATTTTATCCATGAGTTGAGAAAACAACATCTTAATGTCAACTGCGAATGATAAGATTTTTGAAAAGGTTTTTTGGCAATTTTATTTTTCTGTCGGAGTTTTTGCCTGAAAACTGCTGAGGGGAGGTTAAAATTGTAGCCTTGATGTCAAAAGTTCACTTGAGCAGCGTAGCGGCCCTTTGCGACACACAGGTCAACGCAGTCTCTGTATTGACCAAGTTCTCCAAATCAGGAGAGAAGAAGTTAGTCAGCGCAAGGGCTGCACACTGCTGAGAGGAAATCGCCAAGGAAATATTTTTTCAAATTTCATTTTGTTCGAGATTTCTAAGCGGGGGCTTCCACGGGTTCCTGCTTAATAAGCCAAGACACTGCATTCTAGGCTACAGAATGGCGGTAACGGTTCTTCCAGGGTTAAGTTACCAGAATTCCAATTTTACGCTTAAAGACCTCTTGGTGACCAGCAAGTCCAGCAACTTTTTATATAAAACACGGCATATGCCGCTTCCCAGTCCATAATAAGCACCAAGACATCTAATTTTCTGAATAAAATTGTTTTTCTACAAACACTTCTAGGTTTTCCGAGACCAATAAGCAGCAGTTTTACTAGAGTGAGTAATAAGCTTCATTGTTGAAGAAAATTTTGTTCTAAAACTCAGCTAGAGCAACAGGCCATAGCATACAATCAGTATAACCACGGTATTATGAGTGATCTGCCTATCTTAATTGTTCAATGGATTGTACTTTGTACGGAGGGTCATGTAAATCCAAATGCAAATACTCCAAAAACGAACTGTAAAATAGGCCACTTCCTGAGAGCGCTGTGGAATCAACAAATTCGGATTACAGGCCTCTCTTTCTCTAACAGAATCTATATTTTCTGCAGAGCGTATGTTGCGAAAGTTAATTGCTTTAACTTTCTTTATAATTTTGCTAATTTGATACAGAGAAGGTCGATGAAGACGGCTACTCTTTGCTTTAGTGCTTCAAAATTTATCGCGTTTTTGTGATTTTACGGTCCTTTGAGCCAAAGGGCCAATCTTTCACTTAAGAAATGACTCTTCAGTTGAGAGATATAACAGCTGACTGTGTTGCCAGATTGGTGGTTTTAAAACCATAACCCAACAGTACAAATGGACCTTTTATAAGGCCCGCATACCACGTTTTACGCTGTAAACAGTTTAATGTAACTTAACCTATATCATGAAACAAGAGGCCACATAATCGGCGTTTACCGACTGTAATTTTCTCACTTTTTGTAAATTATTGCCACTCATTCATTTCCATATTAAAAGCATTTAATTTGAATGCATTTCCGAATGAATATTTCGTTTCGTTTTGTTTCTTTTTTCTTTTTTTTTGCTTTTCAAACATTTGATTTGTGTTTGACAGCCCGCTGTGTGACATTTAAATGACAGAATAAGGCGTTGGTGTGAAAGAATTTCAAAAAAAAAAAAAATATTTAAGCGCTCATAAAATTTAAAATAACAAAAACAAAATCAATAATTTATTTTCAATTTCTATGGTTCTTAATAAATTTTGTCTTTTGTTTTTTTTATGACTTTTAAACTGAGATCACCGCCATATGTATGCATCATATCGTATACATTTTCACTAAAAAATTTTCATGAACAATTTAAGTTTCATAAGAAAAAAAAATAAACTTTCTAACATCATGAGTGGCAGTTTTTTTTTCTTTTACAATTGAAGGTCAGGTTAAACAAATATAAAGGAAAACTTAAATTAAAATCGATATTTTTTATCGCCTCAAGACTCAAGCAAAAAAAAAAAAAAAAAAAAATCCGCAAATGTTCTATTTAAGAAGGTAATGAAAACTAACATTTGCTGCCATTAAATGGTCATAAAAATCACAAAAAATCATTTGCTAAAGAAACTACATACACATACACATACTCTCTGCAAAATAATAATTAAAAGCATTGCGTCAACTTGGACTTGTTAGGACACAAAACATTTAGGCAGCTCACAGAACATTGCATAAAATTGTAAAAATGTTAGGAAACCTATGCTAAATAACTGGGGGTTTTTAAGGAACTCAAGCCTTTTTATAATTTTATTAGCTTTAGTTTTAGGTACTCAAGTTTTTAAAGTTAAGCCGGTGCTAGGTTTACTGCAATATAATGTAGAGTAATAGGGCTGTCACCTGTCATTCCTCTGTAATTCGATTGTTTATTGGATTGAATCCTACTTTCTCTAAAAGGTATCTTTTATTGAATTTATTATTCCTTAGGGTATACAAGTCGCCGTAGTCTAGTGGGTAGAGTGTTGGCTTATTAGACGAAAGGCCAGGGTTCGAATTCCCGGTCAGACATCAAAAACGAAATATGAAAAAAATATTTCTTCGTCGGCTTCCTCTCAGCAGATTTCTGGCAAAAACTCTGAGAGCAAATAAAACTGCCATGTAAACTTTCTCAAAAATCTGTCGTTCGGAGTCGACTTTAAACTGTAGGTCTTGCCACTCATGTATAAAACTAACACACACAACATAAGTGGTATGTGAAGCTAGGCCGTAATCCTGACTGAAGGGTTGTAAGGGCCAATTATGTTATATATTCCTTAGGGTTGAGGAACGTGCGCAATTCGAACCTGGGTTGCTTGGTTTTGTAGTAAAGCCCTTTAACAACTATACCATGCGACCCCTTATGTTCTTTAGAGTTAAATTCATAGAGCAAACTATTATTTTGTTTAATCCTTCTTCCTTTCCTACCACTTACGTCTAATTAGCCTAATCTCCTTGCATATCTATTTTTTCTACGTGCTTACTTATCTCTTAGATCACGTTTTACCCAACTCCATTGACGTAAACTGATTCCACCTTACCAAGTAGCCTAATGCGTAAACAGCCAACTTGTGCGAAACAAAAAAACGGAAGACTCCTCCACCTAGCATTGTGGACTTATTATGGTGAGGGAATATTCCAATCTTAGTTCTGAATGCGAATTAAAGGAAACTCCATCCCATCTCGCATTTCCTGCATTTTCGATCCTACTCTTGATATCCTGGATACTGAATACACCAAGATCTGGTGATCTCCAGCATAAGGGATTTTTTCATCCTCCTGATTTATGCTTCTTTTTTGTTTAAGTAGAATCTTTTCTCAATGCCAGCATAGCGACAGCTAAACCAACCATGCGTTACATTTTCTGCATCTCAGTGAGGTTATGCGTAAGTAATCAGACGTCATCTGCGTATACCAGGTTCTCGAGCGGTAATGAAAATATCAATAAATGCCTCTCCTTTGATGACCTACATGCATAACATGCATACATAATCGGTCCTTCAGTTAGGATTATGACCTAGCTTTTCACATCACTTGTTGTGTGTGTTAATTTTATACATGAGTGGCGGGACCTACAGTTTTAAGTCGACCCAGAACAACAGATATTTGGGAAACTTTTCAAACCAATTTTTTATTTAGTCTCAGAGTTCTTGCTAGAAATCTGCTGAGGGGAAGTCGCCGAGGAAATATTTTTTCATATTTTCGTTTTCTTGGAAAAAGCGGACCTGGGGTTCAAACCATGGTCTCACGTCTAATACACCAACACACTACCTACTGATCTACTCTTGTCATAATGCTGTTTTGAATACATAGTCAAAGTAGATCGGAAACTTCGAGTGCTTTTACTAACACTTTAGCCATAATGCTGTCCACAACGATGCTAATGGAAAGAGGCGATAGTAATTAATAACCGCGTTATGTAAAAGGGTGTTAAAGCCTTTTTATAGTCCAGTAATGCCAAACAATGTATGAAATGCAATTCAAATCTATTGGCATGGTAAATGCATGATTCTAAGGCTCACACCTGAGTTTCACTGCAAATTGCTTTCACGATGTTAGCTACGACTGTCTAAAAAAACTCAGCCACACTAGCCTTCTGCAGCATTTGGATTAATAACGTTATTTTCTGTTTTCAAGTTGTCGATAACACAAATCCCTTAAACTTTATACAACATTGGGCACTTATCTCAGCTTTATTCATCGTAAACTGTGATATGCCCAAATGTTATAAATACCTGCCCTATAATGTTAATGACAGTGATAATAACCACAATACTTGTGTTCGTTAATTGAGCTTTTCATTTAGCCACAGTAAACTGCTGTGGTAGAAATTAAAAATAACGATTGTTTAGTTTTTCATTCTAAACCCGTGATTATCTCCTTCACTTTTCTTCTCCTTCTTCTCTTACCAAATGAATAAAAAAAAAGAAAAGAGGACAGGAGGTAAACAAAATATTAAATCGTTAACAATTAACAGAAAAGAAAAAGAAGAAGGAAAAAAAACGATTTAAACTGGCTTTTAATACACTTTTAAAGCTGAATGAAGGGAAATGACACACCTTAAATGGCATGAAATAAAGCAAAGCATGACAGAGAATAGACACGAGCCAGTCTCACCGTTTGTCTAAAGCAACTGGCCAGCCAATAGCCTTACATGCTCAACTGACCTGACACAGACACAGTCTCGTACAACAAATGACCCAATAAGATTTGTTGTTGTTGTTGTTGTTGTTGGCGGTATAAACAAACAATTTAATGGTTTAAACAATAATTTTTTTTTGATTTTTTTTCGTTTTTGTTTTCTTCACTTTTTCAAGATTTTCTAATGAAAAGTGAAAACATTGTTATTGGCATTATTTTACGACCGACTGCAGGTTAAAATTTTTCTGGTGAATGGATGTTACATGTGTGTTGTCTGGTAAGCTTATATGTTACATGCTTTAAGAACTATTGTAAACCAACTCCCACCATTTCTACAAGACACGGCAATAAAAGCTGACGACCACCCACCCACAATAATTGTTTGGAAATATCCCGATAAACGATAAAGAAAAGCCCGCCTAAACGGAAATCTTTTTAGCTCATGGTTGCTCCTATTGATTAGGCATTAAAATTGTAGCAAACAAACGAAGTGAAGTTTTATTTAAAAGCCTTTAAGCAACTTAAAGTTTAGACCAGATTTGAGTCAACATAACAAGTACATGTGAGGTATTCTCAACGTACGAAGGGAATTGGAAAGCTGTTGTTGTTATTATTGAAGTTTTTTGCTGTTTTGTGGGAAGCTTACGGAGTGCATCTCTGTATCTACAAAGCATGAGAATTTTTTTGTGTCGTTCTTCAGACATCCATGCTATAGACAGAAGAAGATGTCATAAGTGATAATAACATACGGGTTCATTAGGTTTAGTAATGCCTAATCTGGTGCAGCGTTGGTCATTTTATAACACTCGAAAATTCCAGTCTAAACAGAAATAAAATAGCTCGGCCAGAGCTGAGTCATTGTTCGATATTTTGGAAGTGCATGGAGTTATTGATACTTCCTTTGTTCGGCTTCCAATAGAGGCTACCACGCAGAGCTTGCTATGCAGACTACTTCGATGATCTACCTACAGAAGAACTAAGAAGAAACTAAGTTTGGGGCTTAGCAGGAATATCCCTATGTAGACAGATTTGAAGAAGAGATGATTGGATCTACATACATTACGACCTAGCTTCTTACACCACTTGTGCGTGTTAATTTTATACATCAGTGGTGGGACCTAAAGTTTAAAGTCACCTATGAACGACAGATTTTTGTGAAACTTTTCATGGCATTTTTTTTTTATTCTCAGAGATTTTTTCTAGAAATCTGCCGAGAGGAAGTCGCCGAGGATATATTTTTTCAAATTGCGCTTTGTTGGAGACGTCTCAAGTGGAGTTTGAACCGAGCCTTCATTACTAATAAGCCAACACACTACCTACTAGTCTACGGCGACTTCTTATAATGGTAGCCATTGAAAGAAAGCAGAAAACAAAACAGAATGATTAGCGATGCGAGGATGAACGCACACTTAGGAGATTTTGTATTTTGGCTCCTTCTTCTTTCGAGGAAATTATACTCACTTAGGGTATTCAACGTTCTTCTACCAAGGTCTACAAAGAGCCCGGTCAATGTGTCACTGAGGAGGTTCAACTCATCCTCGTCTTTGTAAAACCTGTAAAAAGTTGGCAGAAATCTGTTCTAAATCCACGTCAATAGTTCAATATCATAATGTCCCATGAGAACCCAGTCTAAAGTTGAATTTATTAAGTTCTACCACTGACGAATCGAATCTACTAAGTGTGTCCTCTTGTAAACTGAAATGCTACTATACTCAGAACCCAATTGAGCCTGGCTTTTATATAATGAACTGCTGATGAGTAACTCCACAACCTTAGAAATGCTTCACTTTCAACAACGTAAAAATCCGCATTAGAAGAAGTGAGGTTAAACACGACTTTAAAAGCCTAAAAAACACTACAATTGTCATTCAGTCCACAAGGAAGTTCCAATTCTCACAAAAGTCGCGTTATTTCCCACATTAGGTTTCCACTAATCTTTGGAAGTGTACTAGGCTGTATTGAGAGTATCCGACCGTTTCAGAAGGTCCTATGAGAATTGAGAATCCTCAACTCAGGGAAAAGCACAGTCACAGGAACCATATCTATACCAATATGACGTTTATCATTTCTCTACACGATTTATTTGATTTCAATTTTAGTAGCATAAGTCTACCGAAGTTAACCCCATGAAAAGTGTAGTTTATCGAAAAAATTTCAATTTTTATAGAAATTTTAAGAGAGAAAGTATTCCACAATTTATATGAAGTCGGGACACTAGTGTTGGTCTATGTGTAACCCCTTTCCTGACTTATTAAAATGCCGATTGGATTGATCTAAAGTTTCCGGGGCAACTTTTATAGAAACAGCTATTACCGGAATTCCTTTCATGCACTTTTTAAATGTTGATTGGAGTTATCTGAAGTTGCCACCATGAAAAAAGTCACTTTTGAGCAGAAACTCAATTCTTACAAAATTTCTAAGAGAAAAATTGTTCCACGATTAGTTGGATCCTGTATAACAACTACTACTAACGCTACTAGTTTTGCCATGGGAGTTTAGAATTTGAAGGATTTTTGAAAAAAATTTACAACAATTATGGAACGATATTGTATAGTTATGTGGGTTATCGATAGCCGCATATCAATCGTGTAAAATCTTATCAAAATTCTAAGTTTAAGCGTGTGATTTTTCACTATAAGACGCTCAACTGCATGTTGCGTAAAAAATAATGTGGAGTCAATAAACGAAATACTTTTTCATTCGAAGATGCTTTTAAAAAAGTCATCAAATATTGCACCAAGCTAAGCTGCCATAAAAATATCGATTTTTTATAGGAATACCTAGGCGGCTTGTTGGTTTGCTTTTGCGTAATACTATGATGCAGCAATAAATTAAAATCATAAAAAATAACTTCTTTACTCACCACTACTAAATCGTTATCACGACTTGTTGCCACTGTTGCACCCAACCATTGATATGACTTGCGATCAATCACATCTCCATGGGTATTACGATTATTGCCTAGAATATGGAAAAAAATATTAAAAAAAAAAAAGAAAATTAAAAAAAGAACAAAAGAAAAGAAAATTGAAAACAAAACGTGTGTATTAAATTTTATTTTTAATTTCTATTTTCTTACACTGTCAACTAAAAATAGACAGACAACGAATTAAAATAAACCAGTAGACAGACAAATTAATCAAAAATAATCATAAAGAAAGAATGGCTCAATTAAAAAGCAGTTAAAAAAAAAGGAAAATACAGAATGACACACACACAAATAGCTAAAACGATACATGGACAAATGGATGTCCACATGTATAGCTTGTATAGAAAATAAAAATTTATTTTCATCATCATAATCATCATCATCATTATCATGAGTATTGTCTTGCTGCCCATATCATTGGGGTTTTGGTTTTATTTTGTTTTCATATGATGATGATTTGTTTATAGAAAACATTTATAAAAAAAAACGTAAGAAAAAACCGCAACTAATGAACTAAGGTTACACCATTTCCAAAAACAAATACTATTAAAAGCTGATACAATTGGCTCCTTACGGAATATTCGATTTTCTAGACGATGTAAAGATGTAAAGAGCACCCTTCATTGCAGCAATATAAAACGTAAGTAAGTGGAAGTTGTCGTAGTCTAGTAGATAGTGTGTTGGCCACGGCCACGGTTCAAATCCCAGATTAGACATCAAAACGAAAAAAATTTCTTCGCCGACTTCCGCTCAGCAGATTTCTGACAAAAATCCTGAGAGCAAACAAAATTGCCATGAAAAATTTCTTAAAAAAATCCATCGTTCGACACAAGCTTAAAACTGTAGGTCCCGTCACTCATGTACGAAAATTACGCACACAACATCATTGTTGTGAGAAGCTAGGTTGTAATCCTGACTAAAGAATGTAATTGTAATGACCAATTATGTATGTATGGTATAGTCGATTAACCATCAGACGATGGCTCAGCTAGACGGCCTTCATGTAGATTTGTTATGGCTCCCAGATCATGCGGATATCCAAGTGAGTGGTATGGCTGATGATTGCCTTACTGGGAGTTCATCTCTTGCAGTGGCTCTTACGTGGGAAGATATTTATCCCCTTTTTATGGCTCTTTCTAGTTCTTGAAGAAAGTTGGGGACCAGGTGGACAGTTATTGATATCTTCAGAAGTGTTTAGTCTCTTAGGTGAGATTCAATTAGGCTTCTGACAGGCGTGTTTTTGGACATGAAAAAATTTTGGATGTTCCATAACACGGCTTTTGTAAGAGTTTTTAAATGAGAAAGAAGAGAAATCAGTACAAGGCCGTCTTTATAAAAGGCATGATCTCAACTGTCCTAGAGATATGTCACTGACAAAACTATACAATTTTATCGAGGGTATCGTTTGGAGTTTGCGGGTTAAACTGACCAGTTTAGCTTTTTTTTGCGAGGGGAGTACGCAGTGCATGTGATCTGTTATGGCCACTTGTGGTATGAAACAAAGAACCAGGAGTATTTTTTGACTTTTGAAATATAATTACTGGACTCTGTACAGTTTCACGTATGAAAGAGCATATGAGCTATTTGAATACGAGATGTTTTGGATAAGGAGAAAGGGAAGTCAGTACCTCACTTTCAGTTTAATTTGTTGTTACATGGAAAACTGGTTTAAGGCACCTAGATTCAGGTGGTTTTCAGGAACAGGCAGTTTCCGAAGTGTACCAAGAAACTGAGTTAGGTCACAGGGTTAGGTCAAGTTATCAAGTTATCACAAAGGACCAAAGAGTTTCCAAATGAATATACTGGCGGGCAATTAAGGCGACTAACCTTCCATAGCAGTTTAATTACGCGCACTAATTGATCTTGTTTTTGGAAATGGTGTACTTTTTTATTACTAATAAATTAATGACTTTGCCGCCTCAAAATAAATCACAGGAATTATTTCTGTATGAGCGGAAGTTTTGTAAAGCGTTTCATTTAAGACCATGATAAATAAACTAAAAATTATTATTTTTTTTTTAATTAAAAAAAATAAAAATAATCGTGACTTTATTTTTATAATTTTTTTAACACAATTTGGTTTATAAATAAATAATTTTGTAGAAATGATAAAAAAAAATCGTGTATTTACATTTTGTATATGTTTTCTTGTGCATTTCTCTAATACATCCAGCCATTATTGGTTTTATTTCCATTCAAATTGCATTACCTTTTAATCTTATAAAGCATTTATTCAAAGTCTGGTTTTAAAATTTTTAAAAATTTATTTCCAAAAAAATTTAAGAAATCGATATTAATTTTTGAAAAAAATAGAAAAAGAGGAATTAAATTTAAATTATTTGTAGGTTTTTAATTTAAAAGTATAAATTTTAATTTTAAAAATGATTTTCAACATTAAATTTTTTTTAGAATATTATATGCCCAAATTTTTTCTTATGCACTCCTTAGTTTAATTTAAGCTTTACACACGTAGTAATACACACATAACATACATAATTGGCTATTACAATCCTTCAGTCAGGATTACGGCCTAGCTTCTCACAACACTTATGTTGTGTGTGTTAATTTTATACATGAGTGACGGCACCTACAGCTTAATGTCTATTCCGAACGATACATTTTTGAAAAACTTTTCATGATGGCAATTTTATTTTTACTCTCATAGTTTTTGCCAGAAATCTGCTGAGAGGAAGCCGCTGAAGAAATATTTTTTTCACATTTCTTATGTCTGACCGGGGATTCGAACCGCGGCCTTTCGTTTAATAAGCCAACACACTACCTACTAGACTACGGCGACTTCAGACGTAGTAATATGTTTCTAAATTTGGTCTTTTTCGCCATGATTTTATCGCCAATTTAATGAATTGATCAACCAGAGAGACCAGTAGACCATTTCGTTGATGCGAAGACAAGTTATGGTATGTACATATATCTAGAAAATATCAGCATCAGAAACTTATACAAACTTCCGAATAACTGTAATGTCTTCCAAGCGAAAGTCATGGCTACCCTCATAGTAATTCAATGGCTGTTCAACAGCAGTGTACTCCTTGAGAATTGGAATAGCCAGGTTGTTATAAAGTCTTTTTCGAACTTCATTATCGATTGTCTAAGCTTGTCCATGCAAGTTTCCTATTTCTCCGGGAAATGGTGAATTGATCCTAAGCTCTTCATTATACTAAGTCTCCTAGGGATATTCCCAGTAACTGTGTTGCAAATGTATTGGCTTCCTGGATAGAAGATAGGTTCGGTTGATCTGGCCGACGAAACCACCCTTTTCCACCATGACATTCATTTTGTTGCCCTGTTCTCAGGGAACGTTACCTAATTGGTGGACATGCTTGTTGGCTTGCCGCTACTTTGCGCGATTTCTGTAGAAGTTGTAACTCGAAGACGGGGAAGAGACCGTCTGTCATGTAATGTGTCACAACAACTTGATGTTCTATAAATTAAATATACGATAAAGGACTACTTGCGATAGAAAACTCTTCCCAATATACACCATTAGGCTTTTAATTGAATGGAATTGGGTAGAAAAGTGAGCTTAGGCGGATATTCCACATATTTTGGTAGGTGGCGACGCCGCCGAATCTAATTTAACTTAAACAAGGATAACTTTTCATATGATGATGTTATTTTAACAAAGTGAAATTTAAACTGTCTGCTTTCAAACGGGCTATAGTGTTGCCAGATGCAATTAATATTGCCAGAGATATTGTATTTTGGAACCATCTACCTAGAAATTATAAACGAACTTTCTCGAAAGCACTATATTTTAATTAAGACTAGGAGAATTCATAAATCCATGGGCTTATTGACGCCGCTCAATGGCAAAAGTATGAAAAATTGTGATTAATTTTATTTTTTTTAAGATTTAAGAAAAAGTTCCTTTTTTAGTACTTTTTATAAAAAGTTCATTTTTTGGTACTTTTCTGGTCTTTCTTATAAAAACTTCCTTTTTTTTGGTACTTTTTATAAAAATCTCCTGTTTTTGTTTATTTTTTTGGTACTTTTTAAGAAAAAATTCTTTTCTTTGGTACTTTTAATAAAAAAATTTCCCTTTTTTGGTACTTTTTCCCAAAAGTACTTTTAAGACTATCTTGAAATTAGTAGTCCTATTAGATTGCTTTTAAATTTCATTCTTAAAATTTTTTTTTTTTATTACTTTAAGTACCATTTGTTCCCACGATTTCTTAGAAATCTTTTGCAAGTGGCGGCATAAATTAATTAAACGTTCGATAGCTTATCTATGGGAATAAATGACCTTTGGCCTGTAGTTCTAAGAAACTGTTTCAAAACATTACAAAATCAATTCATCTTTTATTATTCGTAAAGGAAAAGAAAGAAACAAAACGTTTAAAAGAATTATTTATGGGTGTTGTTGTGTCAATTTGTTGTCGTATCTTCATATGAGTACGTTGGTCTTCCTATGCATGCCCCTTTGGGTTTGTATAATCAACGGAAACTTCTGTCATTGTTTTATTAACTTCAATCTTTAAATATACATCATGAAGCGTGTCTTTTTTTTTGTTTTATTATGACTGTCTCCTCTTTAGCTTTTGTATTGCAAAATTCATTTGTTACTCTCTCTCTCTGTGGCAAGCTTCAATTTCGAAATAAAAATAAATTTTTTTTTATTCTTCTTGTTTCCACTCCATCTCATTGTGTTGTTGTTGTTGTTGTGCTTCTCTCCTGTTCTATTGGGCCACTTGTACGCTGTTTCATACTTCCTAAATGGGTTGGCGAATGATTTCCGCTTTAAATAAAACAAAAACTCGTGAATTGAAATTCAATTGGAAATGAAAATGAGAAATCAAAAAAAAAAAACGCCTGTAAAACGCGAATGACGAATGCTGTTATTTAGCACTTTAACAACTATTTGTACACAGCACTGTGCGTACACAGCACATCACATCACATAGGCTGGTGGCAGACTAAAAGCCAATGACTACAACGAAGGCGACGACGACGACGGACGACAAATAGTGACAGTGATGACAGCAATGATATTAACGTACTGGCGGCGACGTCGATGCTAATTTGTAGTGGCGCGGCATTATGAAGTTAATCAGTCAAATCACGTCAATACAGAAATAAATAAACACTCACCGAAGAAACAGAGAGAGAGAGAGAGAGTGAAAGAGCTTGTAATTATCTAAGCTCAGGGTTTTGTTTAACCCTAACCACTTATTAACCATCATCTTGGTAATCATTACAGGCACTTTACATCGTTTGTTCATCATGATTACCCTGATCTTTAATGTTTCCAATGTCCATGGTTTTGCTTGCACCATTTGCTGTTTAAGTACGTGTGTCGCGTTATGATGGTACTCGTGTATTCCATTGAATGATGTGTGAATGGCCTGTTAAACTATGTTTATCCAACCAACGAACCAACCAACCATCCGTCTTAGCTATTCAGTCATTCAGTTAATTTTGCATTCATTAACACATTCATCTTCTGTTGCTTCTTCTTCTTCTTCTTGTGTTTTTTCTCTCGTGCTCATTTACTGGAAAACACTTTTACTGTCTTTTTAAATTTGCCTCCGCATGATTTGTTTGCATGAGTTGAACATGATTTAGCCATTCAATCGCTCATTCATTTGCTTACGCTTCTGTTTGTTTACAGCAACAACAACAACAACAACAGTAACAATAACAACATAAAAAAGAAAACAATAACCGTAAGCATAAAAAAGTGTTAATGTTTGACACGATCTTATCGTGTTGTAACAGAGACGTAGGTGGTGGAAAATTTTTGAAAGGATTTTTAAACGTTGTGTAAAGGTGCAATGCCGCTTACGACCTCTGGCTTTAGTCCAATTATTCTCTGAAAATTTTTTAACACATGTTGAAATCAGTAAAATTCAGAAAAAGGATGTTTACAGCCTGTACCCTTTCCCCCTGATGATCTTGTGGTAGTTGCCATACCACGCCATGCTCGTCAAATTAACACTTTATCCCATGGTAAAAATGTTTGTGAATATCGTCTGAAATGTAGTTTCTTTTTTCACAATCTAATTCGTTGGTAGCTAGCAGCCTCAGTACTAAACATGGGAGCGTTAAAATTCTCAATAAACAAGAACAAAACAAATTGATCGAGAGCAAGGCCTTTGCTTGTTATATGAACCCAGAGGATTTAGTACAAAATACAAAGTGTGTGAAGAGAAACCTGGATTTCTTACGGCAATGGTTTATATCATCCTAAGAACTATTTGTAGACCGAAATTACCTATAAACTCTGCATGTTATCTCTTATCTATTGAGGTCTGTTAAAGGCTTTATTACTTTCACGCTCATTGTCCGGCATCCAGAATTTACTGACAGAACATGTCTAGCCAAAGTCGATTTGACTAAAATTTCGTAAAATTTTCAGAATGGTTGGGAGATGTCAACCACGAGCTATAATTATAGGGCGGCATAAGTAGTATTGGTGTTACAACGGAACTTTACAGGACCCAAGTAAACTATATCCAGTAAGGCGACTGTCAGTTTAACCTAACATAACGTCAGCTAACCTAACCTAACCTCACCTAAGCTAACCTAACCTCACTTCACCTAACCTAACTTAACCTCACCTAACAAAACATAACCTCACTTAACCTGACCCAACCTAACCTTCACTTTTGATGTTTGAGTAGAAAGTTTATCTTCACCTGCACTGTGTTCCTGTCCTTGCCACCTTAATTAATTTCTTTACAAGCTCTTGTAAGTAAAGAGGACTGGAGTTAATTTTTTTTCTGTCATCAGCGAAAAGATTTAGTATCCACGTATGACCCACGATATTTCGCGTCGTAAATTCTAATACTCATGACTAAAGAATACAGATGGGCTGATCTAATCGTGCTAGTATTGCTGCAAACAAGTGAGATAAGCAATGTTGTTTCTGCAGCATAACTGCAACAAGTTCTTGAACCTTCATTTAAATATATCCTAGACAAACGGTTATATCTGTCCTTGATTTTCCAAGCTCTGAACAATTTAAAGACAAGCGAATTATTTAAAAAAATTTACTCCCCCTATCCGAACTACGTCTCTCCTCATGCAGTTTATTTTTACTACTTAAACATTTTATTTATTTATCACTCACTTCTTTGTTTTTTAACACGGCTAAAAAGGAGGCAGGGCAGCAGTACTATTCATCTCAACCAAATACCTTCTTTTTTTTTTTTGTTGGCCTTGCTTTTTAAGCCATGTAAATTTGTTGCCTATTAACCAGCGAGTAATAACCATGAATTAACGTATTTATAGCACTTCACTGCAACATGACCATCGTTAAGACCAGACAGACCAACTGAACAATAAAATAAAGAACAAAAAAAAAAAACAAAAGTTGCCATAAGATAAAGTGGCCTTAAGGTACAACAACAACAACAACAACAACAACAACAACCATTTCACAACCCAATAGTAGCCTAAGTAGTCGTTAATACCTTTGCCGATAAGAAAAGTGCAAAAACAAAAAAATTATGATGATGATGATGCACTTGGTTGGTTGGTTGATCATTATAAAATTTATTGTTTTTATTTGTGCTGGAGATCATTGCAGCCACTGGTGGCTTGTGTGTGTTGGTGTGGAAAATCTATTTTCTTTTGCTTTTCCTTTAACCAAAAACAAAGTGCAAAGCATGGAGCCATCAACATGATCATCATCAGAGCAGCATTATTGTCTTCCATTTAGAGACGGAGAGCGAGATGGAGACACAGTCATAAACATTAACTGCAGCAGTCTTCACGGCTGTAGACAAGATGTTCTGCATAAATTTGCATTTTACGCACATTTCTTTGCATGTTCCCGGTGAGTTTATTTCTTGTTTACTTTTTCTCATTCGTTTTCTTTTCATTTTCATAAATAAAGTGGATAGATGTATGGGCGTTTCCACCATTCCAAGGTTCTGAACATACAATACCAATAATCCGACACTTTTTCACTGCGAACGTGGACTCTAGGCCACCAAACAAATCTTTTTAAGGCTTTATATAGCACTGCTATCGTCCTCTTCGCCGACTTCCGCAGATCCCCGCATCAAATACCCGTCTCGCCGGAGCATCCCCCTCCATTCGAACGACATGACCGAGCCAGGGCAGCTGCTGGATATTAATAGGCTGCACAACATCCATGCCGTTGAGGAGCTCATACAGCTCACTGTTATATCGGATGAGGAAATCTTCGCCAACTCGCACTGGACCGAAGATCTTACGTAGGACTTTTCTCTCGAATATTCTCAAGGCTGCTGCATCGGTGCTTAATAAAGTTCGTGCCTCTGCGCCATAAAGAACCACGGGTACAATGAGCGTCTTGTAGAGTATTAGTTTCGTTGCACGAGAGTGGTCTCTGTTACACAATTGCCTATGGAGACCATAGTAGCACCTGTTGGCAAGAGTGATCCTGCGCTTCATCTCCAGACTGACATCATTTTTGGGGGTAACGGCGGAGCCAAGATAGATGAATTGGATGGAAAGGACGTTAAAGAAATAGAAAAATAGTACCAGGATAGGCTTTTTTCGGCCCAGATGCCCAAAGTCAACTTCAGAAAATCATGTTAAATCTGCAGAAACTTCTGTCTCCTAAAGCCATACGCTTGTCCTACTATTAAAGCCCTTTTACTCCTTAGTTCTGAAACCTATGGAGTGGCCCATATAATAGGCATTTACTTAAGCATGAGTGTAATAGGCAAACCAACAAGACCAACAATAACAACATGATTCTTTCATGCTCCTCAAGTACAAAGAACATGTTATTTGTTACTGTGGTTGTGGTTGTTGTTGTTATCGTTTCAATTTGAGAGAACAATTTTCCTCTTTAAAATTGCAAATGTTTCTGGTTTGATGATGCTTTCATTTGGCCATTTACGAGCATTTTTTGATACGCAAGATGGAACGAAATGCGTTTGCTTAGTTAGGCCTCATGCATTACATCAGTTACTCATACGCTTATTTAGATTCGCTGAATAAGCTAGTGAATGCAGCTCTTATGAGCTGTCGTTCCTATACTTTGTGGTCTTCCATGTGCTCTACTGCTCCTCTTAAAATGTTTCTTATTTATTTACATAATGCAGCTGTTGTTGTTGTTGTTGTTGCTGTTGTCGCTATTGTAATTGTATTTTGCTTTAAAGCGCACGCGCGGGCTTTCATCATCAATCGCTCGCGCATTAGCCACAACATTTATAAACAACAAAGCAACAGCAATATTGAGTGAACACCAACAAACAACAACAACAACATAAAATAGTGAACAAACAAGCGCATAATTTTATTTGCACATCCGCTTAAAAAAATCGCTCTAAAGAAAGCAGACGATGAGGAGAGGGTGTATGTGTAAAGGATTTTGAAGCTAAAGAAGCAATAGAAGATCTCTGGAGGCAATATGCACAACATGCCACATTTGTTTTTATTGGTTACGTTGGCAAAATCAAAAATCAAACAACAGCAGCCATAAACCCAGCAACCACAAATTCCACAACAAATGGGTGTACGCTGTACGCTGTTCCGAAGTGTATGGCCAACATGTTTTCTGTGGCCAAATATGATTGAGAATCAATTGAGCGGTTTTTGATAATGGGCTGCACTTTTCTTGCACTTCATCATCTTCTTCCTCTTGCAGAATCTTAAGGAATGAAGTTTGTGTGTGTTGAATGGAATTCGTTTGAATATGCAACGGAATTATGTTAGAAATTTAAAGTATTAAGACTTCTTGTCGGTATTTACATAATGGATTACGAAGATATTTGATGTTTAACCCTTAAATGAGCAGTTGGGGGCGCAATCTTTGGTCTTTTTCTGTGCTTCAAAATTTTATTTTTTTTTCTTAGTTTTTCCCTCTTGTTCTTATTTAATGCTTGGTTCCAGCCTGATCGAGTGTTTTCAGTCCATTTGATCGTATTTAGAAAGTCTTAGGGCCATTATTACAACTTGTTAGTAACTAAAGGGAGTATTCTAACGGGCAGATAAATTGCTTTTCATTATTATAAGTGAACGATAGGCTAGAAGTGAGCGTTAAGCTAAAGTGAGGATTATCCTACCTTTAACTTTTAATGTTAAGTTTATGCTTGAACTTGCCATATTATACATTATTTTCAATATGGCAACTTCAAATATAAACAAAATGAGCATATTCACCAAAAAACCAAGTCCACTGCGTTGAAAAAAACTTGTTTAATTGAGCAGTGTTATCGGCATTGCTCCGGCTCTGCCATATTTTAGAAAAAGTTCACTTTATTTTATCTGTAGGTTGTAATAACGAAAAGAAGTTAAAGGTTACTTTAGCTAAAGTGAACTTAAACATATTTTTACATTATTACAGCTTGCCGTTAAACTTGGGCTTAGTTAGAGGTAACTTTAGCTAAAGTGAACTTTAAAGTCACGTTTAACTAAACCCAACTTTAACGACAAGTTGTTATAATGCTCCTTACAGTGTCATACTAAGTTAAGCCTTATATTTCATTTTAATTTAATGGTTTTTCTATTTACTACACTTTATTTATTTATATTATCCGTAGGTTGTAATAACGAAAAACGTTAAAGGTAACTTTACTTTTACTAAAGTTACCTTTAACTAAACCCAACCTTAAAGGGAAGTTGTAATAATGGCCCTTAGAATCATAGGATTGTTGTCTGTTGATGCTTAAAGACTCTCTGTAAACATATATTTGGTTGCTGCTTTGACTGTAATGGTGGAAAACCTTGTTAATTGCGCTCTAAATTTTTGTCCCTGGGATGACAGGGATCAGAATGTTTTCTAAAGTGATTGTTTGGTTTAAAGCCTCTTAATATTTAAAATTTTAAATTTTATCATGACACACATACATACATAATTAGCCACTACAAACCTTCAGCCAGGCTTACGGCCTAGCTTTTCACACCACTTATATTGTGTGTGTGTTAATCTTATACATGAGAGGCGGGACCTACAGTTTAAAGTCGACTCCGAACGACAGATTTTTGGGAAACATTTTCATGGCAATTTTTGGAGTTTTTGCCAGAAATCCGCTAAGAAGAAGCTGCCGAAGAGACATTTTTTCATTTTTCGTTTTGTTGGAAATGTTTGACCCTACTTAAGAGACATCACAGCTAAGTTGTCTTTCCTAAAACCAGTAGCAATATGGTAATCAAAATTCCAAATAAGTTTTATGAAAGATTGGATCCTACTATTTAAATTTACTGTTACTGCCAAGTTACGCATCAAACCAAACAAACAAATTTTATTTGAATCGTACACACCATATGAACCGTATGAGGCGATATGGTAATTTTCCAACATTCTCTTGGAAATTCTTTTTTTGTTTTTTTGTTTTTTTTTATGGGGTCTGCGTAAGAAATAGACATTTAAAGTTTATATTCTGTTTGTCTCTTTGTCTGTCTTTCTGTCTTTCCGTATTTTTATTTTCATTGTAATTTTGAAGGAAAAAAATTGAAAGAAGTTGACTATGCGATGGCAATAAAAAACAACAACGACAACAACAAGAAAGCAAAACAACATTCTTCTTTATGATCTTGGCAAATCGTATCGTAAATGTAAATTTGCTCACAATCAGCAAGCAAAGACAACAGACTAAGAAGACAGAGACGACTTGGTCAGGTACAATGTTGTTTTTTATTGCATTTGTTGTTGTTGTTGTTTGTTGATGTTATTTACTGAAAATAGTTGCCGTTTCCGTTTGCTAAAAGAAAAGCAATGAATTGAAATGAATTTTAGTTGTTGTGTTGTTGGCATTTGTTTAGTTGATTTTAAGGTGAACTAGTTTTTACCCTAAAACATCATGAGAAATGGAAAAATAACATAACGTAACGTAACATAACGTAACAGTTTTTTTTAACGGCTAATGTAGATGCGTTAGGCTTACATATGTATTTATTAATAGTGGAGTGAGTGTGTGTGTGTGTGTGTTGGAAATCTTAAAACAAATAAACGTCTGTCACCAAAAAATATTGTTTTAGCTTTTCTTTTCTTTTCTTTTTCTGTTGCTTTGCTTTTGTATTTGAAGTTGGCCCTTTGGCTTTAAAGATGTGGGTTGTTTAAGCATTGAAACGCCCAAACATTTTGTCAAATACTGTGTGTGTGTATCATAACGTAACAAAATAAATATTTCTTTATCAAGATCTAGTCAGTCTAGCATACATGTGTGTTTGGCTAAAGCATTTTGTCACTAGAGATCATCATCCATCTCAAAAGCTGACAGCCAAAACCAATAAAGACATTTCCATCAATGGCATTAAGGCCATTAGATTTGTTTAGCTCTCCCAAACCATAGAAAAGAGATGTCATTCACACCAGTATGTATATATCCAGGAAAAAGAAAAAAAATTTTGTGTTTTTATTTAAGAATGATAAAAAACAATAACAAACCACATGAAAGCGCTTCAGCACTAATTTGCAGAAAGCTCACGCATTCAATGAAATAATAATTTATTCTAACTTTGATTTTTAAACACTGGTCTTAATAAATTTTATGTTTCAATTTTTTTTTCTAAAAAATTTAAAAAAAATTTTTTTTTTTCTTTAAATTATAAATTATAAAAAGTTTAAAAAAAAATTTTTTTTTTTCTTTAAAATTTGTTTTTTGTCTCAAATGCGCGGCGGCTTGCGTTGGATACATTTCTTTAAAATATTAATCATTATGGATTATATGCTGTGTTTTATTATTATTTTACTTACTGAGGAATCAAATTTCACTAATTGCAGTCACCATCTTCTGTGGCCGCAATATTGAAGCACGGATACGGCACCGGCTTCTAACACCCCCTCTTGATACGATGAGGTATCGAATTTAGGTGCACCGACCACCAAACTAAAATTATAAAAAATAAACGAGAAAATTTAATATTATTCTGCTAAAAAAATTAATTATCAATAATATTTAAATACGTTACATAAGAAAAGAAGTTCATTAACCATTAAGTAATATCAACTTGATTGGCATTTTAACCATAAAATTATTTGACTGTGGTTTTGAAACATATTTTTGGAAAAACTTTTAAAATTGAAAAAAAAAGTTCAGAACACTATGACTCACACAGAAAATAATATAATGAGCTACAATAAATATTAGAAGCATACGCTGTAATTCCCATGATTATACCAAATATTGTCACCATAACGCCAAAATCCACTCCTTATCTAAACTTTTTTTCTTCGTTTTTGTACTGGCAGCTCTTCAATTCAAATAAAACTTTGGCATTACAATGCCGTTATAATTATTAAATCTTTCCAAATCGGAGAAAACCTTGAATATATATTGGTTATGTTTCTAGTTTGGGTCTCATGTTCATTATAACAGTTAATATGAAACACTGCACACGTGGAGATAGAAAGCCCCACGATATAATATAGCTTATGCTAGAAAGAGTGCGATACTGAACAGTAGGTCCATAATTTTAATGAAATCTGATGTCCTATGAACAGACGTCGGCACAAAGAGAACATTCTTCAAATAATGGTGATCATTTCTCATTGTTATTAATAAATCTCATTGGAAAATAGTGAATCCTACTGTAATATTTTTTTTTTGGTGTATAATTGAAACCAAATTGCAAGCTTGCAATCAACTGAATGCAATTTTATGCTCATTTTAACGAACATTGTTGATGTTCCTGTCCTATGTATGTAAAAAGTCGAAGATCTTTGGTCACCGGGGGCTATTGGTGCCGACGTCTGCCTATGAGGACATTCCATGCGTGGACAGGAAGAAACTTAAATCAACTCAGTTGGAAGTGGACAAGACACAGAGTCAGGCATGCGGTTCAATTATAACCTCTCCTACGGCTGCATTAAGAACTATGTTGCAAGGTCACAGTCAAAGAGATGGTCACAACGGCATAATGACTAGATAGATCGAGTGGGTGACTGTTCTTTCTTCCTCCTTTCTGTCTTCTAAACACAATTAAACTTTAAGGTTTTACGAAACCACATTGCAACAAAGACTCAACCATTAAAAGTGAATGGAACACTTTAGCAGATACATTCTGTGATATCCGAGTGGGTCAAAGGCATGTGGTGATGTAGGAATTGTGGTATTCCAGCATAGAATGAAATATGCACCATTCGTAGATATTTTTTAAGTAAAATTTTAAACGAAATGGACAGAAGACGTAGAAGATGGAGCATAGCAAAACTATCTGATGTTCAAGCAACTCCTATAAGGTTGACATGAGATTAATACTGAATTGCGTTGCAAAGCTGGATTACCTAGGCAGGCGAAATAGAGTCACTGCCTGCTTATGCAATTATAGGCTGGCAGATGAGTTTCCTTTTGTTATGAAAACTCTCGAAATTTCTGATAGGGTTAGAACAATTCTACGGAATGAGATAAGGAGTTTCATAGAGTACTCTGGGCTAAAGGAAATTTAGAGAAAGACGGTGGCCACACTTTTATTTAGCAATTATAGTGCCAAAAGGCCTGAACCTTGCATAAGACTACACTGAAATAGTATTCGAATAGTGAACAGCTTTCTGGCCGCTTATTGTAGACAAAGAGCGCTTGTACAGAAATTGGAAACCGGACATTGCAACTGAAGATCAGTTGACTTTCATAATTAAGGCATTCAATCTACGAACTTTAGAAATTTTAATAAAAGAAAGTCTTTGGTGGAAATCGAAACCACAATTACGACACTCGAAAATTAACACACTACTCACCTCCACCCTGTTGGATATGCTTGTTTAACAAAAAAATGAACTTCCAGGCCGAAAACAATTTTTGGATAAAAACACATTCAAGTGAACTTCCATTCTGAAAACAAATTTTTGGAGAGAAACACAACTCCAATTTGATAATAAAATCTTATGATTGGTCGGCGTTCTTGGTTTGTTAGTCTATTGTGTGTAAAATTTCATTTGGACATTGCCAACATGCCACGAATTTTTATTTTGAATATTTTTTAATAATAAAATTTCACAAAAAAATATAGAATTAATCATAAAGGAAATTCACAAAAAATAACAAAAAAAATTTGTTTCTTAAGAGAACAAAAAAAAAAAAAAAAAAAAAAAAAAAAAAAAAAAAAAAAAAACTTGAAATTACTGCCAATTCAATTCAGATTTTATTTATCGCCGTGCTATAGTAGTGATGTGTGTTGACTTTATTTTGTTTTCTTTTTCTTTTTTCTCTGTTTATTTTATTATTTACGTAGACAAATCAAATTTGTTTGTTTACTTTAAATAAAAAAAAAACAACAACAATAAATTTTTTTTTTAATTTCTTTTTTTTTTCTTTTTAATTAAAACTCTTGCCACTGATTGTGTGTATTGTATTGTATGGTATTGTACGGTATTTTTTTGGGGACAAAGCGTTAATGCCACGCGTTGATTACACATAAAATTCGTTAAAAAAAGACATTTTTTTTGCGAAATTTTGTGCAAAAACAAGAAACAAAAAAACATTAGAAAAACAAGAACAATTTAAACAAAATAACAATCAAATCGCATGACTCATTTT
>QOCX01000162.1:0-51378 GCA_005959815.1 Sarcophaga bullata
TTTTGTTTTTGTTGTTTGCTCTTTGCCACTATGCGTCGCACTGTTACTTATTATATGCAAGCCAGTGTACAGCAAAAAAAAAAGAAACATAAGTTAACTGTCATAAAATGTAAACGCGTACACATGTATGTACGAGTACATATACCCATCCCTGTAATGACAATTTGAAAAAAAAAAACTATATTTTAGGGCATCATAAGTAATTGATTACCAAGCCAGAAGTATAGTTATATGAGGTCTGTGGTATACTTCCCTTTTAGTTGAAAGCACAATCTCCCACCAATTGATTTCTAAGATAAAATTAAATTCGATTGAATATTCTAGAATGGAATGAAATAATACCGTAAAGCGCTTAGCGGCTAAAGTGATTGACTACGAACCTAAGTTACAGGTTCGAATACAGCAGAAGGGGTACAGTTCATCTCCATTAATTTATAGGATTAAGAGGACTAATTCGTCTTGAGTGGAACCAATACCAATAAAAACAGTCGAACAGCTTCCAACAACAAAACTTTCAACTCTATTTGCCATATTGAGACACAACCTTACAAACTTATACCTTGAAAAACTATCGATATTATAAGCGATTTTTATGCTAACGCAACTTAGCGCATGATGGAAATGTCAAGACTGGCCCGGATTTTCCTTTCTTTTAAGCTGCTCAATATTGTCAAAATTGATAAACTGGAACCTTAATTGAAGACCAGAGGACCTCGATACTATGTCATACAAAGTAAATTCAAAACAGTTGCATCCATCAATGTCTCACCAAAACGGAAGCTAATCAAACTTTTACATTTAAAGCAGCTGATACCCAAAGTGGTCATCCTTATTTGGGTGACTTAACATCAGTTGTTTGAGTATTTGAATGCGGACTAAAAATCGGCTTTGATTCTGTACGGGAATTGTAAACTTTCAGTAGCTTTGTAAAACCAACATGGATGAGGGTCATGGAATACATGGACAATACATGACAGCGCAAGCATGACATTAAAGAGATGTTGCACTCAATTCAGTAAATTCACTTTTGGCTTTATTTTATATGGTTGGCAACCCTGGCATCCTAGAATTAAAACATTTAATTGTTATGACTCATGGAATCCATGAGCATAATGATAGCGCAGGCATCTTACTTATCCAATAACAGACTAAACAACAATAAAAACATGTTGCACTCAAACCAGTAGATTCTTCACTCTGAGCGTTATTTGAGGCAACAACAGTTGCCAACCCTGTCATCCTAGAATCTTCTATTGTAAACTAAACTTGATTGTGTTAGTCACCTTAAAAGAATTAATATTTACATACATATGTACGTATACATTACACGTCATGCCGTTGTAAGTGTCTGAAGTGTTGACCCACCTCCTAACAGTTAGCAATGCTTAATAACTGTAAATCTCTCTTAACAAACATTATTGTGATGATGCAGTTTAGAGAAGAAATATCATATCAATGTCTCATGCCTCATGGCTACCACATGCAATTTTCAATTTTAGTGAATCATACAGTAAACCCACCTTATTCACTCTTTTTTTTTTGTGTATTACAGTGGTTTTAATTAAATAAACGCTTCTTTTGTCCACCACACCGATATTGCTGAAAAACCCATAATTAAATGAAAATAGTCTCTTGCATCTTCAAATAAATTTTCGTATATAATGTGTGAAAATTTATTCTGCCTTTTGCCATTTACCTTTTGTCTTTTGTTTGTTATTATTTTATGAATTTAATTTAAATTTTTACAACAACTACAACAACTGAATAGATATGGAGACCAAAAAGGAAAATAACTAATTTGCATAATTTGTTTTAGTCTATTGCGCGTTCAAAGAGTGACCTATTTATGTATGTATGTATGTATGTATGTATGTATGTATGTATGTATGTATGTATGTATGTATGTATGTATGTATGTTATGTATTTATGTACATAAAATAATTTATTAAATATGCAACACAAATAGTTGAAGATTATTTTCATTATTATTTTAGCTTTTAATTTAATTTCTCGATGGAGGACATAATTATTAAAAAAAAAAAAAAAGAAAAAAAAAATGTGGTACAAGGAAATAGAAAAGGCCTGAGGACAATATATTGAAATATAAAAACAAATTAAATTAATTTAAGAATAAAGAGGAGACGGAGACTCTATTTGTGGCTCTCATTCGGCCATAATTATTGATTCTTAATTATTCTAATCCAGTTTCAAAAAAATACCCGCTACAAATGGTAGCCGTTTAACACAGGCGAGTTGTACGCCCAAACTAAACGGATTTTTGTCAGCAACAAGTTACTTCATTACATTAGGTCCAATTGGGTATAGTATTACCAAGAGAATGAAGCACAATGACTTCATCAAACTTTTATTGCGTTTGCAGTGTCCTACGGTCTTATGTTGGAAAACGGAATCAAAGGACCAAGTCAGTTTCGACCAAGTGAGCTCAACTTATTTGCCGCTTGTGGCCAAAAGTTACCCACCCCCTTAATACCGGAATGCATACATACATACATACGTAATTGGCCATTATAACCTTTCTGTCAGGATTACGAGCTAGCTTCTCACACCACTTATGTTGTGTGTGTGTTAATTTTATACCTACAGTCGACTCCGAACGGCAGATTTTTTTGAGATACTTTTCATAGCAATTTTATTTTTACTCTCAGAGTTTTTGCCAGAAATCTGCTGAGAGGAAGCCCGCCGAAGAAATATTTTTTTCATATTTCGTTTTTGATGTCTTATCGTGAATTCGAACCCTGGCCTTTCGTCTAATAAGCCAACACTTCCAATGGAATGGTTCAAAATAATTGGCATTTTGGATTGTTTTTTCCGCTTTTGAATTGAATCAATTGGTACATCTTTAGGAATTATAGAGATTCCTGGCAGCAATATATTTTCGCCTTGAAACTTGCCATTCATAGTTGGGAATAGGGAGAAATAGTTCCTGTACCGCCTCCTCTGAGTACTTCTTAAAAAAGAAAAAACATAAGCCATATGTGTTCTACTGTAGGCGGATCTATCTAGTTTTAAATTGAATCGAAGCCGGTACATTATTTAGGTGAGACATACAAGATTAACAATAAGACGCGACGAAGTTTGTAGTTGTTGTCAAAAACTAACAGACATATATGTACATATGTAGCTATAAACCATCGAATTAGCCGTCTTATAGGTATCGCTTAAAGGGGGGGGTTGCCATGCCCATTTTTGGTGAGTCAATATCGATTCTGCCAACTTACCCACCAAACCATTCGTCTACGATCACTATGTCACTAAATATTCATTTTTAAAGATTTGCCACGCCTACTTTTTGCTATATCGAATTTCTTGTACAAATCATCTAAACCCGATAAGCTTTCCAACAAAAAGGAATAGTCAAAAACCGGTTCAGTAGTTTAAGAGTTATAGGCATAGCTTGAAGGAGGAGGGTTGACACGCCCATTTTTGATGGAATTGTCGATATCAACTCTACGAACTTACCAACCAAATTTGATTCGTCTACGATCAATATGTAGCCAAATATTTTAACGATTTTCCACGCCTCCTTAACAGTTAGGGATATGAAAAATAGTTGTTGTCCGATTCTCAGACCAAAATTTCATAGAAATCGGTCGATCCATTTCAAAGGAGTTTAGATACAAACACCGTGACACGAGAATATTATATATTAGAGAGATAAATATCACCGAATGGGCAAAATATATCACATGCAATATAATTACCAGACTTCATAGAAAAGTTTAGAGAAATCTGGACTTTAAATTGAATTGATCAGAATCTGAAGTGTTCAAGTATTTCTTATGAAACTATGGTTCTCGAACGTAGTAAATAAATGTAGAAAAAAAGTACCAAAAAGATGAATGAAAGAATGGCTACATTTTACCTTACATTTGAACAAGATTTGAGTCAAGCTTTTACCTGCAAATAAAAAAAAAACATTCCTTTAAGCCCAAATAAAAGGAAACAAAAAACAAACCAAAAATTATTGCAAAATACTTTACACTAGGGCCAATTACACGAAAACAACACTAACACCGCATTAATGGCGAACCTCATTAACTAAACGTTTATTTCACACAGTCACACAGATACAAAGGCCTCCGCAGAAAAATTGGCCCCCAGCTATAAATAGAACCACAACTTGGAAGGAAAATAATCATCATCAGACGAGCAGCGCTTAAATTCTTTTGTTTTTTTTTTTTTATTACGCTTTTTTCCTGTTCTTCTTTCATCACGTTTTCAAATTCGACAAAAGAAACTACAGAAAAATTAAAAACGAACTGAATATTCCTAAAACGAAAAGCGAAAAAAATAAACACAAGTCATGACCAATGAAACAACAGTTTTTCTACTTACTACCCCCCTTTATTCAATCAGCAACAAAAAAAAAAGAGGAATTCAACTTGAAAATATTCTACAGAACGTAGTATAAACTGTAATAAAACTTGTTTACAAATCTCATTTGAAACATGAAAAAGAAGAAACAAAAATTAAACAACAACAAAACAAAAACAAAAAAAACTGAGGAAAAATAGTGAAAAGAGACTAATAAAGTTTAAGGTTCTAAATTTTCTTCTAAAAACCAAAAAAAAAAAACGAGATTACAGTCCCTTATGCTATGAAAGAAATAAATGTGCGTATATGTGTGTGTGTGTGTATGTGATAAAAACATAAAAATGGAAATGGAAGAGTAGCAGCAAGAAAAATAGAACGTATTTTAAAAAAACATAAAAATGTAAAGTTACTGTAGTAAAAACCGAAAACAATAGAGAAGGCGGAGAAGTTTATCAAGGTTGTATACTGCTACAGGTCTGGCTCTTTTATTAAAATCCTCACATCAAAGAAATACAGAAAAAAAAAGCAGAAAAAAATGCTCAAAGTAAAATGAAACATTAAACGAATGGGAAAACAAAATCTTTAATGGTTTCTTAAATGCACATTAAATGTTTAAAGAGCATTAAAGGAATGCAATCTTTACTTGAAGATCACAAACATTTAAATGTATTCATTGCAATCGTGAATGGCATGGATTTTTTAAAGATTTGCGGGTAATTGAAAAATTTAATTTCGTTTTAGGTAGCCAGAATGAAAATATTCAGATCTATGCCTGTAGTTTATTGCTGAAGGAATGTCTTGCTTAGCATCAATAGCTTTGATAATAATAACAGTTTTGAAATACACCAACGTGGTCTTGGTATGTTTGGTATTGCCGGCAATGGGCGCTAGAATCTTTGAAATGGATTTCGATAGAGAAAGATAACAGGCTACTTCATAGCAGTGACATGTAAGAATGGAATTCATTACAGAGCACAATAATAGTCATAGTGTTTTCTTCTCTTGTGTGTCGAAATCATTGTAGATTAATAGGTAACGTAGTGCCTTGTTAGAGGAGAGCCCGCATGAAATATAAAGAAAAAAATTTGTTTTTGGCAACAATAATTATGAGAAAATAAAATTGCCATGATAAGATTGTGAAAAGTGTAGCACAATATATTATGCTTTAACCCTTTGAACCCGAACGGCACCAATCCATTCTTTGCTTTGACTCGAATGGTACCTGAGAGCCGCTATTACTATTGATGATAATATGTTTTTTAAGATTAGTTCGGTATATATCGGAAGATGGGTACTTAGATTCCTCACCCTGACCACATAAAATCGTCGTAAAATTTTTGGTGCCCAGTCAAGTAATATTAAGGGAAAGTGTAGAGCCGACGAACTCGCCAGGGCTGGCGCACTTCTTCCGGAATACTCTTCAATCGATTTAGCAATGCAATTTACCTCTTTCAAGCTGGCCATTGCGCGGAAATTCTTTCAAGACGCCAAACTATCCTCTTTAAATGAGGAGTCCTGC
Source organism: Sarcophaga bullata (assembly GCA_005959815.1). Lineage (NCBI taxonomy): Eukaryota > Metazoa > Arthropoda > Insecta > Diptera > Sarcophagidae > Sarcophaga > Sarcophaga bullata. The sequence goes on from QOCX01000162.1 coordinate 5,856, forward strand.
TCCTCCGTTGGGCTCACTTGGCCATTAATGGACAGAAGGCGCACCAACCAGTCACTTGGCTTGGTCGTAACGTCATCTCAATCACAGTGCCCAAAAGAGCTTTTGGTATCAAAGCTACTACTCTGACCTAACCTAACCTAACCTAACCTAACCTAAGTGAAAATACTGATAAGCAAAATCGACAATTTTTGTTTATAAAAATTACTGTCGAATAGCTGAATACCCATACTAAAAAATGGTTCGGGTGCAAAGGGTTAAAGTACATGCCATGCTGATGTTAGTATTGCTTGGAATGTATTTCGTAACAGGATAATTGAATTTTATTTCATTTGTATTCGACCATTTGCTATTCTGAAATTCAGTCTCGACCCAGCAAAAACGCAAAACTATTCTCTGGAGATGTAGCATTCAGAAAAATTAACCAGTGCGTTAAAAACATGACTTATTTGTTTAAAATTCTATGATAATATTAAAGTGTTTGCAGCTAAAACAGCTGTTACAGGTTTGATAATAAATACCCCATACCGCTTAGTTTATTGACACCTCTTGCTGTTTTTGTAAGAAGTTTTTTTTTATGAAATTTTTTTTTTTATTATTTTTTAACAGGTTCTTTTGAAAACCTGTCCATTAAACTTAAACAATAACTGACATGTTGTTTATTTAAAGAACAAAAACAAAAAAAAAACAAACAAAAAATATGGGTACCTGTAAGGAAAAAAAAACTTAAAAAATTTTTTTTTGTTTCTGTTTTTGTTTTTTGTTTTTCCTGTTTTTAATTACATAAAAACGCCTACTGTTGTTTCAAGAAAGCATGAATATTACTTTTCTTTCGTTGGCTACAAAAAGAAAAAAAGATTATGATGAAAAAAAGAATGAAGGGGGAATGAAAGAAAGGAAGCCTTTTAAAACAATTTCAACATTTTGTTTGAAACTCATCAAAAGAACGTTTAATTTGAGAATAAATACGCGCGCACACATACACACACTCTCACACATACATATTTTTTCTTTTTTTTTTTCTTTATTTTGTTTTAGAAAAAAACAGCGTCACAACTTATAATTTTAAAACACGCTTTAGAAAAATAAAAAAAAAAATAAAAATAACATTGCCTTTCGAGTATGGGAAACGGTAAAGTTATCAGTCACTTACATAAGTCACCAACCACCACGAAATGTTAGTGAATGATGTTACAGTCAGTGACTGCGATGCGATAGTGTAAAGGCTTATATGCATTGTAGTGGTTTGTTTTATTCATATTCAAAATAATTTATTTGCTTAGCTTGAGCACCCCAGAGTCCTACTTATTGATTTATTTCAAAAGATAAGATTCTATTTTCATACCCTCGTCATTTGTCTGTCACAGTTCTCTCCGTTAATTATTATTAGAAAACGAAAAACGAAAAACGAAAATGAGAAGAGAATAATGGAAATACAAACTAATTTTTATTTACTCTTTGCTATGACAATATATGTACATACGGATATAATAATTATAAATAAACAATAATTATAATCATGATACTACCACTCTTTTGCTTACAACAACTTACCGGTGATGATGATAATACAACATGGTTGTCTATCATACAACCACACTCATTTCAATATTCACTCATGCACACCGCTCTACTATGGTGCACCATTAGTGCTTAAGTGTTTTAATTTTTTTTTTCGGTCCGCTTAAAGGGGAGCGGTTGGAGCGGTATGGTAGAAGAACTAAATAATTATAATAAATGCCTGTTGATGAATCATATTTAAATGCATTTATTTTTCTTTTTTTTAATGCTTTAATTGCTTTAAATGCATTAATCTTTTCCAGAACTTGTAGTCATTTTATTGGGGAGAAAAATACTCGACTTAAATAAAAAAAGTTCATCATTTAGCGATAAGATTGATGGGTTTTTTTTTCTTAAAATTTAAATGAATGTTGTTTGTGTAACAAAATCTATTAGAATAGGCCAAAGGAAAAGCGTTCTAAGCGTTCTACTCAAGTAAAATGCTTTTTAAATTCATTGTAGCATAATGACGAACGATTAAAACAAAAATAAATTCAGAAACATAAACAATATACATACAGAATTACAAACCAGCTTTTCACACCACTTATGTTGTGTGTATTAATTTTTTATGCATGAGAGACGGGACCTACCATTTAAATTTTTTATTTACTCTCACAATTTTTGCTAAAAATCCGCTGACCGGAAATCGCCGAAAATAAATTTTTTTATACTTCGTTCTGTTCGAGATGTTGGATCTGGGGTTTGAACCGTGGCCTTATGTCTAATAAGCAAACACTCTACCTACTAGACTACAGCGAATTCATGGTGGCATTTACTAAGCAATCTTGTAGACCATATTTGTTAAGACAGCATGTCCAATTCCATATGGGACTGCAATCGCCCGATTTTTGATTTATTTTCAAGTGTAGCGATTGATTTCTGCAGACTGTTCTTCACTTACTGGGAACATGCCCGGCACTATGTCAAAGGAGGAAGAGACATCTTGGTGCCTACTATATTGATGATCTAGCTGATTTGTTGAACATTGATATCGGTAGTTTGAGTGGCCTCATTGGGAGCTCTAAATGGTTTCAGGACTAGGGGATAATTAACATTAATTGTGGTATCACAATGGGCTCCGAATTTTCTTGGATGGTCGGCCACCTATACCTACCTACCCACCAAGTGTAACGATTCACAGAAATCGGTACAAAAGGGAAAAGCAAACCAATACTGCACTATGCTTTAACCTAGAGCCACAAGACTAAATATATGCCAAGGAAAGTATTGCTGAAACTGAAACAAAATTTTTAGAGCGAGTGGGAATAAATGAAATATTTGTACATCACCCTGTTTGTGAATCACCCTGTTCTTAGTGTATGTTAGAATGAAGTAAATTTTTTCTGAAATTAAAAAAAAATTTTTTTTATTTTATTTTTTTAATTTATTCTTATAGTAAACGAACGTTTTTTTTTTACACGTTTTAAGTTTTAAGTTTTAAGTTTTTGTGAAATTTTCGTATAAAATGCCTCCTAAAAAGAAAGTCAAAGAGAAAGGGCCACCCGAAAAGGTTTATAAATTTATCAGTCGCGATGATGTAATGATCAGAGAACAAAAATATCAAAATCACATTGCGAACTTAAGAATATGCCACGATTATATTGAAGGTAAGACACTTAAATAGCTGAGAGAAATGAACATCCGTTAACGAAAGAAAATTTTGTCGCATATCTATAGATGCTGCTGCTTTGGAGGCGGAACTGCNGACTCTTAAATAGCTGAGAGGAAACACATCCGTTAACGAAAGAAAATTTTGTCGCATATCTATAGATGCTGCTGCTTTGGAGGCGGAACTGCAGGCACAAGAACTCCTGAATACTAAATGGTTGGAACATTTGAATTGTTGTCCTTTACCGAAACCCTATATACCACCAGACATACGTTTAAGTACGGCTAAATTGAAATATTTCGAAAATGATTCTGTAGGGCGCACAATCAATTGGTTGCTGTCGGTGAATGAGAGAAGCATTTTATCGCAAAATATTTTCGCAAAAAATCTAACGCGTAGAGCTCTTGCCGAAACAATTAAGCCGGATTTTGGCATTGAATACAGCAAAAATATTGAATTCTGTTTACAAATTCTAAAACGTATTGAATATTTCCTACTGGACGATGTGGAAATCAAGAAATGTAAAGAATCCATATTGCAGGACATAAAGGGTTTGCGCGGTGAGATTCAAAAAGAAATCGAAGAATTTTTTAATCGTTTCACTTATCGAATCTTGTCATCGGAAGAGTCCTATTTAAAGTAAGTTTATTGCATCGATCCCGGTCCCATTCATATCGATTTCTTCAAAAATAGTTGTGTTGTTTTTTTTCTGTTTCGTAGTACGGTAAATGCCTTTACAGCAGATTATACGTTTCCCGGTGAACATTTTCAAATTCACATCTGGTGTTTGAAAAACGTACCCATACGTTTCAGTCAATTGGAGTAAGTGTGTGTGTGACAGCTCAAGGGCATGTTTGAATATTTTGAATGATTTCTAGGGAACCCAATTTGATTGCCGATTTGAACGGCATTAAAATATTGCTTCAAATACCAGCACGAAAATTATCAATAAATTTCGTTGTACGCGCCATACATTTGAATTTCGATCATATCAGTGAGAAATCGAAGAGCGACATTCAAGAAGCGGATGTATCACGGGAAAATTTAAATGCCGGCATAGAGGATCTTACAAAATGTCTGACAAATGAATGGAAAATGCAACTGGAAATTCAAAAGCGTATACGTGATGATATGTTGGCAAAGAGAAAGGAGTACGAGGAACAAATGCGTTTGTATGAGGAACAACAGGAAAAGAATAAAAAAGCCAATAAGGAAGAAGACGAGAAGAAGGGTGCAAAAAAGAAAAAGATTGCAAAACCAACAAAAGAACCACCTCTGCTGGCGGACGATATGTTTCCTGATGTTTGGGAGGAATTTCTCGAGGAAGAGGAAAATCAATACAAGGATTATATCAAAATGGTTTATGATCCCAAAAACATGGACTTGGACCCCAAAGAGGTAGAGTCCCGCCTTCCTGTTATTGAATTTTTTTTTTGCTTTTCATAACGTATTTCATCTTTAGATCAATCTTAAAAAGTACTTTATACTGGGTGGTGTGTATCAAATCTATGTGGTAGATAAACCCATACATTTTGGCTTTCAAAGCTTTGATATGACCTGGCACGAACGTAACAGCGCTTTGGTTATCGATCGTGATGCTATTATAGAACCAACATCACAATTTCAACTACGACGTTCTACCTATAGACGAATGGGCGATCGTTCATTATCGATAAAAGTTCAGGATGATAAGCCGCCCTTGGTAGATGCCAAGTGTCCCTGGTATATTTTGATCATAGAACTACCGGAATATATGTGCTATTGGGGTGAGCCTATAGTATGTCAATTTCAAACCATCACTAGAGTCAAACAGAAAGAACCATCAATACCTATCGTACCTTCACAGGCGGTTAAAATTACAACAAAAGCTTCCAGACATAGCACAATTGCAGTGCCAGAACCTGAACCACCACCTCCACCACCATATCAGAGCTTTAATGCATCCATATTGAATATACAACGGCCATCAAAAGAGAATTTTCTAAGATCCTCTCTTTCCAACATACATTTGGCCAAGACTTACAATGTGATGGACATGCCCGCCCGTGATAATGAAGGAGTCTTGAATATATACGATTTCCCCCTGTCTACCCTACTAAATAAAACCCAAATACGAGACATTCAACGTCATGTTTTACCACGTTTAATATCTTCATTTAAATTTCCCAAAGAAATAAAAGAAGACGAAGAACGTGCCGCAAGTCAATCGAAAGTCAAAAGCAAAGGTGGCGTTCTAATAAAAAAGCGTACCGATGTTGGTGCTGAGCAAGGCCCTGAAGATGCCAAAGGATTCTACTTTGGTCCCAAACAAGATAATCCTGAACGTGTTATAGCCATTTTTCCACCCAACGAAACAATACGTATCCTAGACTCTAACGACGATTGGGAAGAGCGAGAAAATCCGAAAGAAGCAAAAACATTTCTTCAACTATTGGAAGTCATTAATGCCATCAAATGGCAATATAAACTACGCGTACGCAATCTACTGGACTTGAAGGCTTTCAAATCAAAATTTCTTGTGGTCAACAAATATATTGACCGCATGCAAAGAAAATTAAAAATTAAAGAATCAATGGCTGCCTTTAAAGTAATGCCAAGCAAAATTCGCCGATCGACACGTCCAAGTCGCAAAAAATCATCTTTTGGAAAATCCCAGGTTATAATAAACCTTGACGATGTTGACAAAAATTATTCAGTAGTTAAAGAAAGAGATAAAGAAGACGAGGAAGTTTCCGACTATGAATATCCAGTAAATGAAGAGGAAGAAGAAGAAGAGAAGAAGGAAGTATTAACATATGAGTGTTGGACTACAAAGCATATCATACAGTCGGAATTTAATCGGGAAAAACACACGATTATATTACAAACTGATCGTTTAGGTAAGAATGATCAAAAAATGTGTAAAAGAAAGACAAATTTATGTCATATATTAGGGAATGGTGACTTTATATTCAAGAGAGAATGATTATGATTTGATTACAAATGGGGACTGCATCTTGATTTAAAAAAAAAAAAAAATACTTCAAAAATATTAATGCGGACCCACTACTAAGGTTTCGATTAAGGATGACATTTTCTGCACGTCCCAAGTAACTTTGTTGTCGTATAAATGTATTGGGTACAGATAACTGAATAAAGGATATAAACAGAAAGCTTCAAAACTCCCTTGGGTCCAAAAACATAATCCAACTCTATTACACACAGGACAGGATTGTACATTAATGTTGTACAAACAATAAGGGGGTATAGTTCGACTGGAAAGAGTTACAACCTGTTCTCGATTATGAATCGAACATTAACAGAAGGAAGAAACTGTTGAGATTCCGATAAAATAATGCAGCCTGCCAACGTTCATATTCACATTCCGGTACCCAGGAAAAATTAATGAATAAAAAAGGATGCGAATAGTACTTGTCCTCTTGCATGTTCATGCAACTATTACAAGACTTGTTACCTAGAAGACTTAGTCTTCCCGCTTAAAGAAATCACTTCAACTACCATGTGGATGCAGGGTTTGTGAGATTTGATCAGATCAACGCGACTAGATTTGCACTTTTATGGCAGAAGCAGAATTTTTGTTTTTAATAAATACCTCTTCCAGCACTATTCTATTGTCAATCATCAGAGCCGTAGTCGGTGCTGTGTTGGCTTATAAGACGTGAGTCCTCATTTCAAACCCTACGTCAGATACCTTCAACAAACAATTTTTCTTTGACGAGTTCCTCTCAACAGATTTCTGGCAAACTCCAGGAGTAAATAAAATTGCCATGAAAAGTTTCTCAAATATCTATCGTTCCGCGTCGACTTTAAACTGTAGTTTCCGCCACAATATAAGTGGTGTTGTAATCCTGACTGAAGGTTTTTAATAACCAATTATGTACGTATAATCACGATCATTTTCACATCGACGTGGTTCTATAGCCTCAACTTGACTTCTGAAAGATTAGATTTCATGGAACCTAAAAAACGAAATAATGAATCATTTGGACTTCTTTGCGGAATTTCGTGAAATGTTGCCACATATGAATTGGCAGCAGATCTGAATGTCTTGTAAATACATGAAGGCGACAAGCCGAAATAAATTTAATTTGGATTTGATATTCAAATACTCAAGCTGATATATGAAATTCCTCAAGAGTAACTGGATTATGATTTATTCTCTATTTATCAGGGATCAATCTACAGACTTCGTTATACATGGTTTAGCTAGCACATGTGATACGCATTAACATAACACAACATAAACAAGATGATCTTTAAGATCTGGGTATCACGACTGTAATTCTTATTATTTTGTTTTGCCTTTAACATTTCAGGTTATTTTGGATTGGCATTTAAACGTTACGAGCATTTTCCCTTCAAGTATTGGACTTTAGAACCCAATCCGGAGAAGTAAGAAATTATTTTTTTTTTTAATTTATAAACTAACCAGCAAACTTGAACATTTGCCTGTTATTGTTGTTGTTGTTTTTTTTTTCCGTAATTTTCTAGTCCCGAAAATGAAGTGATTTTCACTTTAGACACTCAATATGTACGCTGTGTTCTTAACATATCCGAAAAGGGCATAAAAGGTCATGTTACAGAGCCCACTACGAAATTCATACGAAATCCCAAAATGTATTTGATTCTTGAGAATCGCATGAGCGATTATATTGAATTCAAGAAAATTTTTAAAGAAAAATATTTGAATATATTCGCTGATCATGATGCCTGTTATTATATTGAAAATGGTACGTATTATCGGATTCGGATACATACATACGTATCCGTATGTATTGCACTTTTCAAACATTCATTGAAAATGATTGTAGTCTTTTAAACTATATTGATTGCTTGTATTTTCTTTTTGAGATAAACTAAAGGGTGGGTCATCTATTGGTTTAAATTTGAATCATCGGTCAATACGTAAGCCACTGAATGTAATGAATCGAATTACGCTTGAATAATGTTGGGATTTATTGGGTCCATGAACGGCTGCACGATGCTGTCGATCATTTTTTCGAATGAAGCTCATTTTCATCATGGTGAGAACGTTTATAAGCAAAATTGCTGTATTTTGGGTTCAGAAAAGCCACAAGTGGTCTTACAGAAGCCAATGCATCCTATACGAGTGGCTGTTTGGTGCGGCTTGGCCCTTATTTCTTTGAAAATGATCAATCGATTTGTGTACGCGCTCTTTATGGTACTTTATGGTGAACAATGTTTGATTTCAACAGGATGCTGAAACTTGCCACACATTTCATGCTACAATGGATTTTGTTGTTGTTGTTGGTCGTTTAATTAACATCGAAATGGTGATGTCGATTGATCGGCCAGAAGCTGCGATTTGACAACGTTGGACTTGTTCAAGAAAAGTTTTATGCCGACAAACCAGAGACAGTTAAGCCTATGAAGGCCAGCATTCGTGGTGCGATTCCATACACTCGAAAAATTGCATGAAAATTGATTCGATCGAATGAGGTACTGTTGTGAGGTCACCAGCGGCATTCATTTGGCGGGAATAATAAACCATTTCTAAACGGAACGAACAACGATTGTACTTCACAACAAAAAAAAAATATTTTTTTATTGCATATTTCAATTTAAACTATTAAATGGCCCACCCTATATATGTAAGATATTTTCAGTATTTTAGCATACCTGCTGAAAATGTGAATGAGATTAGCTCTACTACATATGGAACATGTGGGGCTCTATAAGGGTTTACTATACAACTGTCGGAACTTATCATTACAGGCTATTTCTCCGAAAAACATTTATCCACCGAATTGCATACGTATAGCTGCATGGCTGTTAATAGCACACAAATAAAATTCAGTTTTTCACAATGGAATCGTTTGGCTAAGAGACGTGACATTATTTTGAAATTTGTACAGTATCAAGATTTGCCAGAGAATATCGTTGAAGTGCGCATAACACCCGAGGAGGCATTTTTTGTTGAAACATCTGAACTCTGTTCCGATAATGAGGATATAATAAATTTACGTTATAATCTAACCTGGAGAAATATAACCGTAAGATCATATTCATCTATTGATACAATTCTCATTCTAAATATTTTGAATCTCTTTCTGTTCTGTGTAGACCTGCAGTGATTTGCATCAATTGATAAATTCCATGTATTTAACTGCCAATGAGTTAAGATGTAAAAATCCCAAATTAATTCATTTTATACGCAGTTTACTCACTGAAATAAGGCCATTAAGTTATTCTTGAATTGATTGTAAATTGAAAATAAAAACGAAATGCTTTTTGCTTTTCTAAAAAAACACTGGATTTCTGTAGATATGCATTTACAGTGGCGTGTAAAAGTGTTTTGAAAAATTCTTTATTTATCGTATCTTATCCTAGTGTTAGGCATAGTAACTCGTGTGATTTAAATTTCAATTTCAATTTTTTGGTCTTTTTTTCTGTTTTGTTTTGAAAGCCTAGTAAATTATTCCATGAATAAATTTAAGCCAGTTTCTATTAAAACTTTTACTAGAACTGTGGCCTATAATACTCTTACACACACACACTACACAGAGAGTCCCAAATCGAAACGAAAACTGAAAGCCTTTGGTAAAGTAAAAATAAAAACCAAAAATATGAAAATCAATGCTCAAAAACAAAGCCTGAACGAAATGCAAAAAGAAATTGTGATTTGAATGAATTTCCTTCGTAGACTATTGGCAAAATTAAATTATTTTTAGTTTAAACTGACGTTATTGAAAGCGAGACAAAAAATTTACAAGAAATTTAAATAATTTTTGGCAAAACACTCAAAACATTCAGTTTTAATGCATACGAGCGAGAGAATCAATTTCTCTCCAACTAGGGAAGACGATCATTACAACCCTACGGTCAGAATTATTACCTTACTTCACACACACCGCTTATGTTGCGTGTATTAATTTTATACATGCGTATACAATTCTCTTTACTTCAAAAGTTTTTCACACGAAATCTGCTGCGAGAAAGTCGCCCGAGAACTTTTTTCTCCATATTTTGTATTGTTGAATATGTCTGACGCGGGGTTTGAACCGTGTCCTCATGTCTAATAAGTCAACACAACAGATAATATTAACTGCATCTGTCAAAATTATAGTTTGTTTGAATGAATACTTTGTAAACTTTACTTAACCGAAAACACTTTTAAGATGGAATTATCCGTAGAAAGGTTACGGTGTTTTAGTAAATGCAAACGCTAATTTTCTGTCGATTCAGGGTTCGATCTAATATCACCTCATAGCATTTTAGCCTCAACTTTCCTAAACTCTCTCGTTGTCAAATCTTTTAACGGCCATCTCGTTGTAGCTGCATCTATCAAATTAGTTGTCATCTATTTAGTCTGTATTGTCAAATAAACATTAACGAATATAACGCTGAACAAAGCATGCAACGGACTGCACGAGCAACGTACCGCACGATTTGCCCATAATCGTTCTACCGGAAGGACTATAGGCAATAGAGTGGATAAATTCAAGACCACTGGTACAGTAAGCGATCATAAAACAGTCGTAAGTTGTCGAAATCGAGGGTCCGCCGGAAACAAAGGCGCTATCCGTCGCAGTGTGCAGGATAATTCGAGGCAGTCGCCACAAGCAGAAAGTGAAAGAAGCTTCATGTTCGGTTGTCACATACAACATAAATATACAGTGAAGGAATATCTTTTGCTACTAAAACGAAGTGTTATTAGATGCACGGCCAGGAACAACAGACATCTCAACAAAAACGAAAAGAAAATATTACTTCGGCGTCTGCTTCTCACCAGATTTCTGACAAAAACTCTGGGAGCAAACTCGGATTCGTTTTTAAGCTGCAGGTCTTGGCACTCATGTATAAAATTAACACACACAAACTAGATGGTGCGAGAGACTATGTTGTAATCCTAACTAAATGTAATGATTAATTATGTATGTATGTATGTACGTACTAAAATACAACAAATTCGAATCATTTCGAAAACAAGAGATTACAAGCGGTGAAAAGTGAATGAAGCACATTCAAGCTAGCCATGATTGGGACTAAGAATGTGTCCGTTGCGAGTGAAAGGTACTTTAATAAAATACTGCTTACACTGTTGATTCGTCTCTATATATTGTTAACTATTAACAAAACAAAATTAAAGCAAATAATTCCATTAAAATTAATACAACACCAACAAAAACATTCGAAATCTTTGGCATTTTTGATGAAATTTTTAATCGAACTTTCTCGATATCGGGGGATGATAGTTATTTTACGAATTTTATTCGAATTCAATGTAAATCTTTAATTATATTTTTATTAATATGTGAATACCCTTTATGATTGTTGAACGTGCATTTCAATTCCAAAAAAAAACCCCAAATTTAATAATTAAAGATCACAATTTCTTAATAATTTTTCTGCATCCTCACGTACTCACTTTCTTATCAACACCTGTGTTTTATAAGTTTAATTATTTTTTTGTTTTTGTTTTTTTTATTTATTTATTAACGTCATCAACATTATTATCGTTTAAATAATTTATTCAAATTTATTCTTTTTAATTACTTACGTTTGTCATCTTATTCTTATTCTTCATCTTTTCTTTTTCTTTGCAGGTAAGGAGCAGCATATTTTTCCAAGTATTTTATTGTATTTTTGTGTTTTGGGGTGAGTTTGTTATGTTCTCATTGAAATTAAAAAAAAAACAAAAAAAAAAAAACAACAACAACAAATCCATCAATACTTCTCAGAATGATAATCGTTAAGAGTTTTTAGAAATTAAAAAGAAGAACAAATGAAGTCAGTATAATAAAGGACAATTCCTTGTATAGCACACATACATACATACATACATACATACACATCCTTATTTTTGCAGTAATATTCTTATTTCTTATCTCCACTTATAGTCTTTATGTCAATCTTTATTATTTTATGCTGGTACTTCTTCTATATTGTCTACACAAGAAAGAGCTTTTCAAGCATCAGTTGGTTTTCTCTTTAGTTTTTCAAATTCACTTTTTTTTCCTTTCTTTTTTTTTAAATAAAATAAAGGCCGAAGAGTAATTACGTATTTTCTTTGAAACGTTTTATAAAACTATAGACAATGGAACTTTAATTTGTATTCCTTTTGTGTTGAGCTTGCTGTCTTTCGTCAAGACATGAGATTTCCTGATAAACCTTCTTTTCGAAAGTTATTTTTTATTTGAATTTCGCCATTATTTAGGCAAGCAAAAGACATTTAAAGCATAGAGAAACCATCCTTCTACATCCTTTCATCATTATTTTAACCCGGATATTCCTTTGTATTGTGCAGGTAAAATGTTTAAAACAGAAGAGAGAGAGAGAGAGAGAAGGAAATCTCATGATTATATATGTACATACCTGTTGTAGAAGCACACAATCCATTTACCTTCCTCATTCTTCTCATTAAAATTATAAGGCTAACGCTTATACGCAACCTCTGATACAATAAAGAATAACGTATTAATACCTGCCAAATTTCACTATTTGTCCAGTAGGTAGAGAAGCTAATGTTGAATGATTTTCAAAATTTGAATTGATTTTTCAAAATTTTAGCACTATTTTTAGACGGTACCTAGCACTGATACTCTGATACTATGAATTCAAAACATCCCAGGACAATATAAAAAAAAATACTCGTAATGGCTTACGATTTTGAAAAATACATCTAAGAGTTCACCGCACCACTGATCCTCCATAGAGAGCATTACATTATGTTCTGCTGTCCACTGCGGGACACAGCAGTTTTGAAATTAGCCAACCATATACGTTGGACCCAGTGATGGTTTGTAGAATTCCATACTACATACATACACACATAATTAGTCATTACGAACCTTAAGTCTGGATTACGATCTAGTTTTTCACATCACTTATATTACGTGTGTTAAATTTGCGCATGAGTGTTGGGACCTACAGTTTCAAGTCCATACCAAACGATAGATTTGCTGAGAAACTTTTCATGGCAATTTCAATTTATTCTCAGACTTGTTGCCAGAGATCCACAAAAATGAAGTCACTAGAGAAATGTTTTCATATTTCATTTCGATGTCTGACCTGGGGTTTGAAACGTGACCGTCTTACATCTAATATGCCAACACACTATCTACTAGACTACGACAATTTCAGAATTCTATACTGCTTTTTCCAATTTGAATAAATATTCTCGTAGGGGCGTGTACATATCTCCCTTCCGTACCAGTTTATCCGACATTTCGTTTCCTACAATCTCACAGTGGCTCGAAATACAATTCAAGCAGGTTGAGTGTTCACGTCTACGATGTAGAAGGTCTATACGACACCGGACAATCTTTGGTTTGACTATGTTGGCAGCCAAAGCTTTGATTACTGCTTGACTCTTCATACATATGATCCAATTCAATGGAGGTATGCTCCTAATTTCAATCATACGTGTAGCTTGTTTAATATCAAAAACCTACGCCTGAAATACGCTGGCCCGCTTAAGTAATCTGTATGAACCGTTTTGTGTCAACTTATTGCAATAGATAGCCGTTCCAGTTCCATATTCAATTTTTTAAACATCGGTAAAGATTGCTATATCACAGTCACCGAAAGCGATGGGTCAGCAACCCATTCTTCTCGTGTGGGAGTATGAGTTTTGTATGTTCGTACCTGAGTAATTCGGTTCTACTTCATGCAGTATTGAAGCACGTTCCACGCTATATAGTTTGAACATATCTGACAACTTAAGCTTTAGTGCAGTTCTAGCGACGAGGACCAAGCAAGCAATATCACCTCTTTAGAAGTTATAAGACTTAATGAGCAAAGTTCATCGCAACTACATCTAATACCACCACTAAATGCATTTCCGTAGAGGGGATTTATATGTCAAGGCAATTTTATACATGGCAACCCTGTTATTCTAGAAAAGGCTATAATGTAGTTTTCATTTGCTTGTCACTGTATTCCGAATACAAATCTGTTATTAAGCAGCAACAAGAACATCTTAACTCCAAATTGTAGGTTATCATATCTTAGTTTCTTATAGAATTTAAGAATTTCATGTAAGATTCTGTGCTAAGCATGGAAGGATGATTAAATTGAAATTTGAAAACAAAATTTAATATCAAGAATTTGTAAATTTCTCAAAATGTCACTGGAATCTATTCAAAAGTAGTTCCCATTCGCACAAAGAGGTTATCATTACAGTGACTTACAATTTTTTGCTTCCTTTCTTTCAACATATCTAGAATTACTTAGTAGAAGTCACGTAAATTATTTTTTAGTTCCATTGGGGAAATAAATTTCCCTATGTTCCCATCATTTTGTTTTTTTTTATTTTGTTGGTCGCTGCCATGATATGTTTCTAAGACTCTGCCTGAGAATTGAATAGATTTTCTTTAAACAATAAGAAAAACCGAAAACAAAACAAAACAATGTCATCACGCCATGGTTAGTAGCAGCGTATAAGAGATGAGAGTCTATGTGCCCATTACCAAATGCATGATAACATGCCCTAGTGCATGAAGGCTTGAATGTATGGGCATGTGAATGTTAATTTTTTAAAATTCACAAACAATTTTTAAAACTTTCAATAAAAAGTATCTTCTTTTATTTCTTTCGAATTTTTGAATAAGATATCTTAAGACATTTGAGATAAACACAGAATCTTCTTCTGCACAAGAAACGTTGTTAAGCCGTAGTTAAGATTTCTGCATCTGTAAATATACAACAAAAATTGCTGCTACTCACTTATACAAAAGCTTTTCATTTTGTTTTTAGTTTTTGTAGTTTTCCTTTAAAAAAAGGGCCTAGAGTAGTAATACGTATTCATAGAATATAAAAAAAAAGAAAATTCACGTTTTTATACTTAACGTGGGAACCTTTAATCAACGAAATAAGTGCAATTGTGCTCAGAGACACTAATTTCAAATACGTGCCTATCATTTTCACACAATCTTAAATCAACTAACTGACTGACTGACTGCCTGAATGGCTTTTGTAGCAAAAAGATTCTCATTTAAACACACATGCTACCCAGAGTCACATTTGTTAAGGCCTCAAATGAGACTGTTGGAATAAATAAAATAAAATAAAAAAACAAAATAAAAAAAAATAAAAAAAAGAGTTTTGAAATTTTGTTTGTACTGCAAAATTGCTTAGAATATATAATCGTATATTAAAGCTTAGAAAAAGGGCTTATCTGCCAAAACACAGCAGAACTAAGAAAAAATTATTGAAAAACAAACATTTTTTTATGTTTCGTTGGTTTAAAGATTGCTACAAAACATAATTTCTTTGTTTGTTCGCCTGTAGTAGGTTCTAGAATGATAGGGTTGCCATCAGTCAGAGTCTAAAAACATTTTATTGCGTAAAAATGTTTTGCTTTGAGGATCACGGCTGATTTAATGATTGAGTTGCACTCTTTTTCTCAAAAGAAGAAATGCGCCGAGCATTGCTGATGTTGGCTGTCGAGTCGAGTCAAACAACTGCAAGCGACATTTATTGAACACAATTGATTCGTTAATAATCGCTCGAAAAATATTCCTTTTTTGAATCCAAATTCAAATAACTTGCAAACATATATACATATAGGATTACGAACCCTTGCTTTTCATACTACTTAGGTTGTGTGTGTTAATTTTACAAATAAGTGGCAGGACCAACAATTTAAAATCGATTACGAACGATCGATTTTTGAGAAACTGGAGTTTGAATCAAGACTTCATGCCTATTAAGCCAACACACTGCGTACTAGACTACGTCGATTTAACCTTAGTTAAACAACTTAGTTGAACAACTTAGTTGAACTACTTAGTTGAACAACTTAGTTGAAAAACTTTGTTGAACAACTTAGTTAAAAATCTTTATTGAACAGCTTAGTTCAACTACTTAGTTGAACAACTTAGGTCAATAACTTATTTGAACTACTTAGTTGAACAACTTAGTTAAACAACTTAGTTAAACTACTTAGTTGAACAACTCAGTTGAACACCTTAGTTCAACTACTTAGTTGAAAAACTTTGTTGAACAACTTAGTTAAACAACTTTGTTGAACAACTTCATTGGACAACTTAGCTAAAAAACTTTATTGAACAGCTTAGTTGAACAACTTCGTTGAACTACTTAGTTGAATAACTCAGTTGAACAACTTAGCTCAACAACTTAGTTGAACTACTTAGTTGAACAACATAGTTGAACAACTTAGTTGAACTACTTAGTTACCTCAATATTTAGGATGCCAGTTACCATTTGTAGTGTCTTTGCTTCTCAACTGCCACCACAACATAACCTACATGGAAATCTTTCTCATTTTTGACAAAAAGATCCTTTTTCCCTAATCCTTTAGCTATGGTATGTATGCATGACCATAAAAGCCAAATTTATCGCGATATAAAAACAAGCCTTTTGATCTGTAATCCGTGTTGTAATATTTAAAGTCCTCTCTCTCTCTCTCTCTCTTTGTGTGTGTGTGCATTCAGCTTCACATTTCAATTTATTTTTTTGGTTTATTTTCTTTCTTTTCTGGTTTTAAGAAAATATCACAATTTTAATCTTGATATTATTTTAAATTCATGGTACTCCACTCCTTTTGTACTTTATTTGTTTATTTATCTGCTGTAAAAAGCAATAACAAATAATATTTACTTTAGCCACAGAAATAATTTTGATTGTAAACTACTCGTAACATTTTCATTTCATGGAAGGAACTGCTGTCTTTCATTAGCCTGTCATATTATGTGCTATGCTGCCCCATGGTTTTTCATTTTAAATATTCCCTTTTGCTCTTCTGTATCCTATCGTAGCAGAAAAATCTTTGTGACAGATTTTCCTCAGCTTTACCCCCCCCCCTTTTTTTTCAATATTTGCTTCAGTATTTCAATCAGAAAAAATAAAAATGAGAAATTTTTATATAAATAAGCAAATGCATGAATGAATGAAGGAGTGAATCAGTGAATGAATGAATGAATGAATGAAAGAATAAAAGAGAGTGAATTATTATCTGTTTGTTGCCATCATTATTTGCCAAAAGGAAATTTATTTGTTTAACATTTTCTTAAACAAATATTTTCTTTATTTACATTCGAATTGGACTGTTTGCCCACTGGCTCTCTACACCTTCTACATACCTGATGATTTTATTTATGATATGATTTTCAATCTTCATTCATTCACTCATTCATTTATTCATTCATTTACCGAGTGGACCTTTTAAAAAAAAGATTGCATTTTATACAGAAAAGTTGTGGTTCACCGAAAGATTCACTGTGAATATTGTGGATACGAAGAAAAAAAAAACGTTTATCTTCTATCACAGCTGGTGATATTAAGTTAATGTGATATATTTTCCTTTTAACTGATAATCAGTGTATTAAACTACACTGTACCATTGAATAAAAATTCACAAAAGTCTCATGCTTAAGTCCAAGAGAAAATCAAATTCCACCTTTCATTCAAAGTAGCCCATTGTATAGTGTGGGCCATTTAAAATTTTAGGTTAGAAAATGCAATAAAACAGAAACGATTTGAAATTTTTCCAAATTTATTTCATAGCTGTGAAGCACATGAGCATACTTATGTGTGTCGCGGCTGGCCTGTCAGATTACCTCATTTGATCGGACCCATTTTCGTGCACTTTTTCGAGTGGCATCACGAAAATTGGCCTTTAAATATTCAATTGTCTCTCGCTTGTCGGCGTAATACATTTTTTTTAAAGCGCCTCACAGAAAATAATACAACGGGGTCAAATCGCAGCTTATTGGCGGCCAATTGACATCACAATTTCCGCCAATTAAACGGCCATCAAACTTTTGATGCAACAAATCAATAGTTGCGTGAGATGTGTGGCAAGTTGCATCGTCCTGTTTAAACCAAACATTGTTCACATCTATACCATCAAGAGCGGCTCCAAAAACAACCGGTCATCATGGTGCGATAGGTATCTCCATTGAGCGTAATGGTTGCGCCGTCCTCATTTTCAAAGAAATATGGGCCAATAATGCATCCGCTCTAGAAGCCGCAACAAACAATCAGTCGCATTGGCTTTTGTAAGTGTCCATATCCGGGTCTTCTGAGTCCCAAAGACGTTAATTTTGCTTATGAACGTACCTACCAAGATGAAAATAAGCTTCATCCGAACAGAAAAACAAATTTATTTTTGTACAATCGACTTCATTGAGCAGTTTATTGTTGGCCCAATAAATCCCAAAGATTCTTAAGCGTAAATCGATTCATTACGTTGCCAAAATATGAATAAGTGTTGCCAATTTCGAAATAACCAATGGTTCAAATTTAAATCGATATATGGCCCACCTGATGCTTTCAAATTCAGAATTTCTATTGAAATCTTTGTAATTCATCGATTTTGAAATTAAGACTAGAAAAATTTCCTAAAAGTATATGAAATGTTAGTTGGGGGCTATAAATTTAATGTAAACGTGGTCCGTAGCTACACCGTACATGCTCCATTCGTGTGTGTACTCACTTCATATGTGTGTGTGCTAATTTTGGCACAATTTTTCTATTAAAATATTTGCTAACACATAAACGACTCCTATAAAGACTGGAAACAGCGTATCTATGAGAATGTATTAGCAACTAATGAACTATCGGGGAAGCTCAACCTCTTGCCAGCTGGAGAGTACCGTACAATATTGCCAGATTTTGCTGGACACGTATGGACAATAAAAGATCTGAACTCACTTCTGTCGTTAAATCGCATGGTCATCCAGTACAGAATACTGATCCTTACATGCCACTGTCCTTTCGTAGGCAGGCCGCAAGACTCGGCATTCTAACCAATGATTCCTTCAGGAGCTGAGGATCTGAGCAGAAGCAAAAGACTGTTGTTCTCTGTCCTGTTCTTGTCATGAAGAGATGTAGGTTTCTGGCCTCTTATTTTCTGCCATCGCTTACTGAGCCCTCTAATATAGAGATTGCAGTAAAAGCAAGACTCGGGATGGTTTTCGTTAGAATGGTTGACCCCTGGGGCAGAATTTATTGTGGTATCACAATGCTGACCTCATCTTTCTTACCTCTTTGATATAAAGATGTGCTACAGAAAGTCTAAAGAAGCTTAGATCTCTGAATGCGAGCTACGATTTCGAAATTTTAATAACAAAAGTTTTCAACAATTTCTTTGGTCTCAAAAGTGTGGCTTTCAAAGAACTTTTCTCAATTGGCTTTTAAATATTTGATTAAAACTTCCTTAAGCATTTCATTTTTTCATTTAAATTTCACTCTTTATTAAATATTCATTTATTCGAGTTTGTATTTGAAACAGCCATTCATTGATGGTGGTCATGAATTTAAATATTGAATCAAAAGTAAAGCCCAACACACACAATACAATGGTGGAATGCCATAAGGAGTGATGGTGGATTGGTGGTGGAAAGCAAAAACTTTTTCAAATTTCATTGACAATAGACAGCCGAAAGGGTTGTCGCTTTACATACACATACTACCATCACCAATACCACCACCACCAGCACCACCAGTACCACCGCCGTTAAATTGTAACAATATTAGCCAGTCAATAAGAAAAGCTGATGATGTTTTTACTTGAGATAAAATTCACTGAAGGACTTGGCTTAGGTTTGAAACTAAAGTTTGTTTATCTTTTTTTCTTATTTTTTATTTTAAAGTAACTTTAAGGAAGAAAATTTACATTTCAACACCCAAGTATTTTATTTACAGAGGAGAAGAGTCTCTACAGGAGGAGTCTACTTACTTTGCTATTCTAAGAATACTACGAGAGAGAAAAACTTTTTATTTATTTACAGCAGCCATACCTCTGAGGTGTTGGTTGGTAATCGATATTTTTGATAAGATTTTCTTATTTTTTTTTTTTTGTTTTTCATTATAAAAGAAAATCAGATTTTCTCTTGTCATTTTTTCATTTTATTACGATGTACGTATGGCTTTGGCATGGAAAATTCTTTTAATGGAAATTGTTCAAAAGAGAAAAATTCTTTTAAATCAATGACATCGTCTTTGATAATAAATTTAAAGGCAGATTCAATTATAATTTAAAATTAATGGAATTTAAATTGACACAATTTTCTCGTTTTTTTTTTATTAAAAGTCCTTCAAAGGTCTTGAATATCCAAACGTTTTAACATTTAATAGTCAAAACAGAAAATTTAATTAGAATATGAATAAAGAATCAATTTCGTTGGTAGGCAAACTACAGTTTCTATGACAAAGAAAGCATTTTGTTTTCCAATGAAAATTTGTTTCAATTATTGAAATATGTATGTATGTATGTATGTATGTATGTATGTATGTATGTATGTATGTATGTATGTATGTATGTATGTATGTATGTATGTATGTATGTATGTATGTATGTATGTATGATATGTATGTATGTATGTATGTATGTATGTATGTATGTACCGTATGCA
Organism: Sarcophaga bullata; assembly: GCA_005959815.1. NCBI lineage: Eukaryota > Metazoa > Arthropoda > Insecta > Diptera > Sarcophagidae > Sarcophaga > Sarcophaga bullata. The sequence continues at coordinate 26,367 of QOCX01000162.1, forward strand.
TGTATGTATGTATGTATTTAGAAAAAAATTATTCACTTTGTTTGCATTGACTTTACAAAATTCTTGAATTTTTTTTGTTTTGTTTTAAACATTTTTGTTTCAGTCTGAAAAACTTAAAAAATTTTACTTATTGTTTTTATTTATTATTTTTATATTTTATTTTAAATTAATAAACATTAATTTTGTTTAAAGGATTTTTTTTTTTTTTTTTTTTTTTTTTTGTACCAGCCCGCCAAGCATTAAATATTTCTTGCTATTCTAATAAATTATACCGAAAATCTGTATTTGATTCATTTGTTAAACTATACAAATTTTACACACAACAAAGCATGATTATGACCTAGCTTCTAACACTGCTTATGTTGTGTGTGTTTATTTTATAGAAGAGTGTCAGAACCTACAGTTTAAACTCAACTCCGAACAACAGATTTTTTAAGAAACATTTCACGGCAATTTATGACTCTCAGAGTTTTTGCCAGAAATCTGCTGATGCTGAGAGAAAGTCACCGAAGAGATATTTTTTTTTTTTTACCTGGGCTTTGAACCTTAATCTGAATACTCACCCATGGTTTCGGAACAAAATGTTTGCTCCGAAACAATTTTAGTTTTTTAATAGTTTGTTCTGAAACGATTCACCCACTTCGAACAATTGTTCTGGAAAAACAAGGCTACCACAATATGTTTGTAAACGACATATTAGTTTTACTATTTTATCAATTTTCTATCAAATTTGCTTATAAAATTGAAGTATCTGGCAACACTGTTCAAATGTTTCGGACCAAAAATTAAAATTAAACCAATTCAAGCTAAAATTGTTCCGAACAAAATTTACTCTCTTCCACTCTCTCTCTCTCTCTTTCTCTCTCTCTCTCTCTTTCTCTCTCTCTCTGTCTCAAAAAGAGAAACGTCAAACTCCATATAAAAAAAAATTGTTTCGGAACAAAAAATTTTGTTCCAGCTGCACAGCTCCATTTAAATAGCTGGTACAACGTGAAATGAACTATCGAAACGCAGATTATTTTTTTATTTTTTCAACTAGCGATTTCGGAATTGTCTGCTTTCAGAGAAAAATTGCCGCTGGACAAAGTTAATTAGGATCAAATGAGTTTCAAATGGTTTGGGACCACGGTTTAAACTCCAGATCGAATATCTCCACAACAAACAACAAACATTTAAACCTTGATAACCTAAACAAAGCTAAACTATACAGTGTCTCTTTAAGTTTAAGTTTATTCAATAAATTGAAATCTTTGTAGTAGACACTGTTAAAAAACTTTAAATCCGAAATTTCCCATTTTAAAAATCATTTCAAAACTTACAGGAGAAATTGTCCTAGAGAATCGAATGCATATAATCCATGTTCTGTTTGCTTTATGCACGGTTGAGCACTATTTATTTAGATTCTGAGACTTTATATGTACGTCTCTGGAGGAAACCCTTAGCATTGGCTCTGTTAACATTTCACATTCATAGTTAGTCATTATAACCCTACAGTTAGAACTACAGGTTAGCTTCTGACACCACTTATGCTGTGTGTGTTAAATTTATACACGCATGGCTGGACCTATCTTCATACATACAGAAAAAACTAAACATTTCTACTTTAAAGAATTTAAACGCAATCTCAGATTGCAACTTGAGTCCACATTTAAGTCGTCTTATTTTTTTTTTTTTTTATTCTTTATTTTCACTTTCACTGAATGACCTGCCCGAATAGGTTACAGTTACTGATCAGAACCACTCAAATAATTCCATAAAATTTCGCACACCATCAGTTTGTTGGTAGATTTTAATTATTTCTCCATCTGAGAACCTTAAAAAATAAAAAATAAAACAAAAATTCTTAAACAAAAACGACCCTATATTTGCTAACTATTGTGTGTGTGTGTGTATATATATATACATACACATAGAATTACATATCCTTACTACAACTGTTTAAGCTGCCATTTCTAAATCACAAAATAAAAAAAAATTTTTTTTTGTATGTTCGTTCATTTTATTGTTATTCTCAACACGTTTCTTGATTTTGATTTCAAATTTATTTTCTTATTCTAGGCTTTTACAGTTTTTTTTTTTTTTTTTTTTGGTTATTCCAGTCGCATGACCAATTGTGTCATAAACAAAATGTTACCAATAAATATATGGGCGAGCATAAATCAATGATTGAGGGTTTGTTTATCCGAATCGGATTGCAGGATATGAAATTGCCTCAAAAACAAATCCTGTAAATGTTAAAGGAAAATATAAAAAAAATCTTTACCAAATTGAAGTTATTATTTGATTATGGTAATAGAATAACAAACAAAAAGAAACAAAAAAAACAAAAACAAAAACAAAAACTGTTTCAGATTTATTTTCTAAATTGAGCTGCAATCTGTTAAAGCCCGCCGCTGTTTATTATCATACGCAATATACTAAATTGTGGAAATTATGTTGTGTGTGTACATTTTATAAATTAGACGTGAGACCGAGTGACAAGTTGTTGGCAGTTTTATTGTTCGAGATATCTGATCTCGAGTTTTTTTCTTAGCAATGAAAATCAAATTTCTCAACGGCTTAACGGTAATGTTTCTCTGAAACGAAACTGAATTGCACCGTCGCCAGTTGGACAAAAGAAACAAAAAATCTTCAACGATTCATTGCAGCGATTAATTGTCATTTTTCATGTGCAGAAAAAAAAAACAAAATAATCCGCGTTTCGATAGTTTATTTCACGTTGTACGAACTATTTCAATGAAGCAATACAGCTGGACAAATTTCAATAAATTAACCATTTACTGAGAAGTATTTTTAGAGAATGTCTACTTCTTCTTCTGAAGTCACCATAGTCTAGTAGACGTGAGGCTTCGGTTTAAAACCGCAGACCAAACATCGCCAACAAACCAAAATATGAAAAAATATTTGTCGGCAACTACCTCTCAGCAGATTTCTGGCAAAAATTCTGAGATTGCCTTGAATTGCTTCTCAGAAATATGTCCTTTGGAGTCGTCTTGAAACTGTAGTTCCGTCATTCTTGTATAAAATTAATACAAAGAACATAAGTGGGAAGTGGGAAGCTAGGTCGTAATCCTGACTGAAATGTTGCAATGTTCAAGTATGCGTACGTTAGAACCGGAAATCCGTATTGCAAATGATGTTGAGTCACACAATTCGAGTAATGTATATATGAATATCGATTAGGTTTTTCTGTATTTGTGTTCAATACTAATCATGTTCCACGTCCGTACTTTTAGTACAAAATGGACTTGCATTAATATATTTGAAATTTTGCTCATTTATATGCATAAATTGTTGTCTCCTTGCTGGCAATAAATTGTTAGTACCAAAAATCTAAAAATCCTCCAAGACTAAATGATAACATTCTCTTACCCATGTGAGAACATGAACAAGGAAAATTGTTAGTAATATTTTCAAGTGAAACCTAATAAAGCCGCCGTGGTCTAATAGGTAGTGTGTTGGCTTATTAGACGAAAGGCCAGGGTTCAAATCCCCGGTCAGACATCACAAACGAAATATGAAAAATATTTCTTTGGCGACTTCCTCTCAGCGAATTTCTGGCGAAAACTCTGAGAGTAAATAAAATTGCCACGAAAATTTTCTCAAGAATCTGTCGTTCGGAGTCGACTTTAAACTGTAGGTCGCGTCACTCATGTATAAAACTAAAAACACAAACATAAGAGGTGTGTGAAGCTAGGCCGTAATACTGACTGAAGGGTTGTAATGGCCAATTATGTATTATGTATGTGTAACCTAATAATATGTAAACGTAGTGGAAAATATAAAAAAATAAACTTACAGCGCCAAATCCCTAATGACTGCATATTTAACTTCCAAAAGTGGAGATCATTTCTCATTGTTGTTAGTGAATCTCATTGGAAAATAGCGAATCCTACTGTAATATTTATTTGGGTGTATAATTGAAAGCTGAAAAAAAAAACGTCATGAACCTTCTTCTTCTTCTTTAGAAGCTGCCAAACAACTGAATGCAATTTTACGCTCCTTTTAACAAACATTGTTGATGTTCGTGTCGTATGTCTGTAAAAAGCCGAAGATGTTAGGCCACCGGTGGCTATTGCTGCCGACATCTGAATATAAAAAACGTTGACAACCTTAAAATGATTTTTCTCCAAAAAACAACAACAACAACAAATTGTCTCAATTACTATCGTTGCTTATAAAATGTTGTAATAATTTCCTTTAAAAATATTTTATTTTTATTGTTAAACTTTAATAGAATGAGAGACTTTAAAAAGTTTTCAAATATCCTTTTTTACACCTTATAAATACAACGAATAACAACGACAACAATCTTCAAACAACAATAACAATAACAACAACAAATAAAGCCATAAAGTTATAATAACCAATTTCGATATTTTCTTATTGTTTTTGTTGTTTGAGTTGATAACAACTCAAAAGTCTTTAGGCAGGCCGACTATTGTTCAACAAAGGCGTGCAAGAGAAGAAGAGAAAAAAAAAACAAAAAATTCTGAAGGAAAATCAAAATAAAATTTCATACAATTCAAATGAAACTCAGAGAAAGGAGACGCTTAACAAAAGGAAAAATAATAAAAAATAAAAAGACCCCAAAGAAAACGAAAAGAAGGCGGCGAATTCGTGTATTTATTTACAATAATCAAGTTGTAAAGAAATTAAATGAAATTGTATGAAAAAACAATTTTGTTGTTACACTCGTCGTCAACCGTAACAAAATTTATAAATATTCTGTTGAAAAAAAAGAAAAAAAAAAACAAAAAATAAAATAACGAATGAAAAAAAAGGAAAAACCGAAAAATAAATCCCCTTAAGAATTCTTTGTATTACTGGAACTTTTTTCTCTCTTGTTTTGTTGTTTTGTTGCTGTTTATAAGAAAAACTCTCTCTTAACTGGAACAGTGGAATCGAAGAGCAATGTTTCATGAGTTTATTATTACAATATATCCGATAATAATAAGTAATTGAAGATATTCTAATAATAATTTAGAAGCAAATACTCAAATCAAACGCAAGCCTATCTAGTTCACTGTTGCCTTGGAGAATGCAGACAATTTCGCTTTTCTAAATCTAGTTTCTTTAGCTATAATTTCTCTTTATGATGTCGCCATAGTCTAATGTGTTGGCCTATTAGACGTAGGGCCCTGGATTAAAGCTCAGGTCAAACAGCTCCAACAAAACGAAATGCAAAAAATTATCTCTTCGTTTCGATTTCTGTCAAAAACTCTGAAAGTAAATAAATTTGTCATGAAAAATTCTCAAAAATCTATCTTTCGGAGTCGACTTTGAACTGTAGGTCCCACCCCTCATAAGTGGAAAGTAAAAAGTTAGATAGTAATCCAGACTGAAGGATTGTGACGGCCAATTATGCATGTATGTATGTATGATTTCCCTGAGAATTAACGTATTGCCCATTTTTTATCACAAACCTCTCTTGAAGCTAGACTATTTACAACCCGACGATTATTTTGCCTTCCATTTCTTTAACGATCTTAGGTTTGAATGGGAACGAGACCCATGTTCTTGAATTATTTCATTGTATACGTATCATTAAACAAGTTTTTCCAACTAAGCTTGGCGCTTGATATACTGCAGCGAGTTCCATGATGTTAGGGTTGCCATATCTTGTAGTATGGAAACAATGACTTCTTTGAAAAAGTTTTAAGTTGATGTATTGGATGCAATATTATTTGGAGAGGATTGAATCCTTTTAGTTTTTAAGTTTCGAAGACCTTGATGAAATTAATTTTTGCCTTTTTTCAGATTTGCATCCCGGTTATGGTCGAGCATATATTCTTCTCTGTAGAGTAGAAAAGGTTTAGCGTTAAAGGCCATGCTTTTAAGCTGGAATTTATGTTTTATTTTTGGGTACAAAACTATCAGTCGTCGTTAGCTATGACCGGATGACATGGACATTATACTTGAAAATACTGCTCCTTTTTGAGGTCACAAAGGAACCAAATTGACTGCAATTTCTCTATTACGAAACGAATCATATTCTAGCATTTTCTAGACTTTAAGACGAGGCAAAACTTTATAATAAGACAACATTTTATAATAGGTTTAGACTGGTACTGCAACCTTTTATAATAAGTGTTTGATCGACTGCCAACGACTGTAACTTCTTTTTGAGTTTGATAACAAACTTTTTAACATGACTCGAGTGGTCTCTTTTACTTTCGATTATTCTTACTCTAAGCCCCTTCAGGGATAGATGGCTTTTCTCATTTTTAAATGTAGGAAACGTTATCTGTCTTAGTTTCGATGCGTTATCCAAAAGACACAGCTAAGGCAAGCTAAGATTCGTTGGTAAAGTAAAAAACTTTGATGTTCCTTCATTTACCAAATTATATATGAATTATTAAAGACACAAACCATGTGTAAAGAATACACCACTTACTTTGAATCTTGTGTTGTCAGTCATTTTTATCGGATTTGCTGTATTCTCATGTAAAACATGTTTGTCACTTTATTTTGTACACTAAGGACTTTCAATTTCGGTTAGCTGTCTTCAATATTTGATTGATTTTTGTAAATATTATACCCTGGAAATGTTTCAAGCAGGCCATCATTAATACCTGATGTATACTCTTGCCATATTGTTGCATATTCATAAGAATTATTTTTTAATTCATGCATGGTTTATGAAACAAATTTTTAACCAAAACTTTAACTTGTTATTGTTATCTTATCTAGTTTAGAAGTCCATAAAAAAGAGAATTTTACGGTTGTCACATAGAAATCACAACGACTTTGTGTAAGGATAGGTTCACATTTTATTTTATCGCCTTTAAAACTTTAATCTTACTGATCACGGTAAGAGAAGTTTAGTGACTAACCATGATTTTGTATTTTTTTTTTTTTTGCTCACGGTTGCTTTATGCTGTGCATACTTTTGCAATTGTAGACGTAGCTAAAGGGAAAAGAATGATTATGTACTTTCTTTTGAAAAATTGTTAAAAACCATTTAATTTCAAAATCTTTAGCAGATGAAGAAAATTCGTGTGTAAAGAAAGCGTTCAAAACTTAAACTCAAAATTTAACATTTGTATACGCATCTGCTGGCGCTTTAGCACCATAGATGTCAAGAGATATACGACAAACAGTAAAACAAAGTTTATTGTATGAAATAAAACATAAAAAAAAACAAAAATAATAATAATAAAATAAACAACAACAACTACCCCAGACTAAAATGTAAAGAGGTTTTTTTGTTTTTGTTTTTTTTTGTTTGTACCTTACACAACCCTCTTAATAGAACCATTGAAATAAAAGCTGTAAGAAAAACTACTACTACACAGGGTTGATTGGGTCTATTAATGGCTCAACAAGATGCTGAACAACAACAACAACAACAACAACAACAATACAATAATAAGAAAAGAAACAAAATATTACGAAAACGAATGGCAAACACTCTAATATGGGGAGCGGGGCGGGGGTATCTTAGTCTCAAGTCACCTACCCACCACACTACAGCAATAACGGCAATAAGAAGAACAACAACAACAACATTGTGTTAACAACACTCTTTTTGCTTTCTAGTTGCCGTAGCCCGAATGTCATGGAAACATGAAAAGTTTAACTTTTCTGTTGACAGAAAAATGTTTGTGAATTTGTTACATTTTGTTTGTTGTTCTTTCTTTTGTTATTGTTTTTTTTTTTGTTGCTTTTTTATTATTGTTTAGTAAATATTTTACCATACAATATACACATGTAAGAATATGTATATAAGTACATACATACATATGTATATTGATAGGTGAAAACACATATGTTTGTGGGATAGAGTATTTAAAGTTGCAAATTTATATCAAGGAAAACCCCAAAAGTTCAATACAACTTGAAAACAAACTTCACCTTCATAAAATACACCAAAAAAAAATGTAGAGAATAAATCGAAGGGGTTCAAAACATAATACAATAACACTTTAATAGTATACATACATACATACATACATACATATGTCGGTATATAGGAACAAGGAACAAATAACAACAACAACAAGAAAAGTTTTCTACTATTTTGTGGTTTTATATACCACACACTCATACAATTTTTTTACTTCTGGTCTGTTTGCTCGACATCGGATGTCGTCCTAGTTATTGGTCCTCTTTCAATTATTATTTCGTTTCTGTTCCTTTCATCTCATTCTATATTTAGTTTTCTAGTTGAAAATGAGAAATTTTCATTTTTATGAAAATCTGCTTTAAGTTGCATAAAACTCTGTAAATTATTTCATATCCGAGCATATTTTATGGAGTTAAATTTGCCTTAATGAACATTGCATACTTTTTGGCTGTTATAAATGTAATCCTGTTCAAAATTTGAAGAAATCTTTTTATGGTTTAGTTTGAAAATAAAATATTTTAACTTTTAAGTGCTTAAAATAAATCTTTAAAATTTCTTTAAAGGAAACTCACATTTTTTTTTGGCAAGCTTAGAAAATCTAATAAATTAGAGTGGACGTACTTAACTTACGTGGTCATTACAAGTCAGGATTATAATCCAGATGCTTAAACCACTTATGTTGTGTCTGTTAATTTCAGATATAGGTGACGGTACCTACAGTTTATAGTTGACTCTGAACGACAGATTCTGGAGAAATATTTTTTTATTTACTCTCGGAGGTTTTGCCAGAAATCGTTGAACTTTGGCCTCATGTCCAATAAGTCACTAGACTACGACGACTACATTGATAATCGCATGGTCATCCTGTGCACTATTATGGTCAAATAGGGCTATCGCCATATTGGAAAGTGCGATTTGATTTTGTATTTCTTCTTCAAACGCTGTATGCTGAATCATTGTGTCCTATTAGACTCATTGGGATAAGTAATTCAATCACAGAGCACTGTTATTGCAATGATAGACCATTGCTATTATGGAAAGCACGGCTTCTTTTCGTATTCCTTCTTCAGGCGCTCTAAATCTAAAGAGAGGATTAATGCACATCTCTTGCCATGAAGTTACGAATATTGTTAGACTTCCTTGCCCTGTCATCTTGGACTGAACTCCTCAATATAAAACAACTAAAACAACTACACAATATAGCGCTTTAGTTTAAAGTCACCGGTACCTTACCTTGCAGCGGGCCTTTGCTGCCTTACCTAGCCTGTCGGTACGCATTTTAAAATTCATATTCAAAAAAAAAACTTTGAGCCAACATTGAAACAAGAACCTTTGTTGTGTTGCCATGACTTTCCATATACGAGTACAATATATGCCTCACATCTATAACATGCTTATGTGCCTTAAGTACATACTTTTATGCTACACAATTTCCACAATTTTTTTATTGCATTTTTTTCGTTTTTTATAACTTCAGCTTATAAAAGAAACTGCATTTTGAAAGGAATTAAAAATAAAACCCAAGCCGAGTAATTTTTTAATATGTTGACTCAACATGTTGGCCTTTAAAGAATCTTGTTAATACCAAAAAAATATTTCCCATTATGCAGCAGTAAAAAGAATTTCTCTGTCTCTCTCTCTCTCTTTCTGTTTCCCTTCCTTTTTAAATCCTTAGTAAATCAGTTAACAAAAAACGTACTAAAAAAATAACATGCATTGAGCTTTATTAAGCAGTTCTTAAAATATTCCAATAAATTCTTGAACGTATTAAAGTATGCAAGTACAAAACAAAAAAAAAAAAAAAGAATCTAAGAATTTGTAATAAAGTTTGTGAAGTACAAAAAAGAAGAAGAAGAGAAGAAAAGAAAAACTACTAAAACTATTCCTTGTGTCAAAGACACAATACAATTATTGGACATTGAATTATGGTTGCAAGAAAAAAAAAGGAAAAAAAGGAAAAAAAGGGAAAAAAAACAACTACAACTCCATACAGCAGCAGCTGATGCTTGTCAGCCAAGCCATACTGCTATCGATGGTTGCAGTTTTATGTTTGCCATCGCAAAAGACTCTGAAAGATTTTAAAAGAAGGAATGGGAAAAAAACAACAACAAAAAAGCTTAAATCTACTAAAATTCCCATAGAAGTTAGTAAAAGACTCTCTAATGCAACCGTTTTAATACTCATACAACACACACAGACACAACGCACACACATACATGCACACACGCACAACATATATTCGCTTAAGTTACAATAACTTTTCTTTGGAGAATGAAGAATAGAGCAGAATAGCAACAACAGGGAAAAAAAAATAAAAAAAAATCTATTCAGAGAAGTGCTGCTGCATATGTCACTGTGTCAACTCAAACGCCTTTTGGCTGACTTTGCTTTTCGATTTAATGTTCGTTGCCTGCCTTAGTAGTAGCTGACTGCCTCACTTATGCATTCCTTAACAAACAAACACACACACACATATGTTCATAAAATTATTTGTATTTTGTCAGAGATTTAAAGGAATAAAATGCATATCAATTAACATTCGAAATCGATTCTTTGTTTAAATATCAGCACTACTTCAAAGCTCAAAATTGTCAAGGAGACAAAACCATACGCCAAGAAAAAGCTAAGAAAGTCTATAAACTGTTAACTATTGACTGGAAAAGAATTCATCGCAGAACGATGGTTCTTACTGGCCTCTGCTTTTTCGATAGGCATGCCTAAAAACTAGGCATTCTGTCTAATGATTTCAGCAGGAGCTATGAGTCTGAGGAGAAGGAAGAAACTATCTTTCACTTCATGTCCCAGAGGCCTGCTCTTTTTATGAAGAGTCCGCTCATTTTCTGACATCTTTGACCGAGCCTTTTAATATAAAAATTGATGCAGGGTATGGTTGACACCCGGTTAGAAATTATTGTGGTATCGCTTTGGACCTAAATGCTTAGGTACATAAGTAAAACCTCCTCCGTCTAGAGGGTCCGACACCTAACATAATATAACATAACATAATCTAACCTATCAGCTGAGGTTCTATAAGTAATCAGGATTTCAAAAAGTGCTATTCATTACACATTCACCCAAAAAATTTAGAGACCAAAAACTAATAAGCAAGATGAATGCCACTTTTGCCTACTTCAGAGTAATGTAAAGTTTACGGAGATGTTTAAAAGCGGATTTCTTTCGTTGATTCATATCCACTATTGTACATCTCAAACAATAAAACCTACGAAAGAATCCTAACCTCGTGTGGTGCTTAAGTGATCAAATGAACGAAAGAAGGTCACTTTTGGCAAAATTTTATGAGCTAAAGTTGGAATTTCTGCATTACACAACATTATTCTCTTGATTTAGTATCTCAAATTCAAGAAACAGTGCTGATTTTTAAAAAAAGCCACCATAGCCTAGAAGTGAGGCCACGATTCAAACCCCAAGTCAGACGTCAAATCGAAATATAAAAAAAAATATTGCTTGGATCGGCCTTTGTCACCAATGGCGGCTGTAATGTTATATTTCAGATTTGAAATTGTGACTACTTTACTGTCGTATAGTTTTGACAAATGGTTTGCTTAAAAATTAAAGAATAAGTGCTTGCCAAGTCTGCCTCTCAACAAATACATGGCAGCGCATGGCATGTGACGCGTAACGAACTTCTGTTGAATCCTCTACTCAACTCAGTTTAGTTTTTATAAACTTTAGAATTCAAATTCGGTTCGCCTTGAATTAATAGAAGATTAAACTCTTTTAACCATCGACCACTCTGCAGAAACTTTTATTGATTTAGGCAGCAGCATACATGACTTTAAAGTAAAATATCACAAGACGGAAGCAAATAGGTTTCCATAGATAAATCTTTAGCACAGTTGTTGCACCACCAGTACCAGTAATGTTTTATTTCAAACAAATACAAACATTTTCATTTCTTTCTTCGATGACAACTACTCTTTAGTTTCACATCTAAAGCGTAAGTTCATATAATGTCAACCATTGCCAGCAAACTATAACTGCAAGTCTATTCATATGTCTGCCTGTCTTGCTCTATGATGACAACAGCATTCCCATCCATTAAACATATTCCCGACACACATATATAGTCGCTTAAATATTCTTTATTGAGTATGGTGGCAGTAGTTGCATTGCAATTCATACATAATGAATGCAACACTGTTTTATGGTAGATGAGACATTTAATACTTGTACTGCCGTCACTTCTTTACGTTCAATTTTCATGTTTTTTTTTATTATTTTGCTCTCTTTTTTTTTGTCTATATTTTATGTTCGACTTTGCCTTTCTTTAGATTTCCCAAATGTCATCGTGTTGAAATTTCAGTTTTACAAAAATTTTTTTTATTGAATTCGAATGTCGATAAGCGGCATTTGTTGTGTGGGTGTTTCTTAAAGACTTGTTTTGTACTTTCCGATTGAAGTTTCAGAGAAAAACTTTACTTTTTTTAAATCTTTTATCTAAAATTGTTGGTTTTTAAAGATTTTTTTGTTTTACAAAAGCTAATGAACCATTACAACCCTTCAATCAGGATTACAACCTAGTTTCTCACATCACTTATGTTGCGCATCGACTCCGAACGATAGCTTTTTGAGAAACTTTTCATGGCAATTTTATTTACTCTAAGAGTTCTTGACAGAAATCTGCTGAGAGATAGTCGTCGAAGAAATATTTTTTTCAGATTTCGTTTTATTTGAGATGTCTGATCTGAGGTTTGAACCATTCCCCAACATCTTATGCTACAACACACTACTTACTAGACTATGGCGACTGTAATTTTAAAACCCACCTTTCATATTGGCTTTGAACTCCATCAAAAATACGCCCTAGTGGAAGAATAAAAATTCCTAACGTCAAGATAATAAAATAAAAAAAAGAAAAGATCACCAATATCACGCATATAATATTATTGACTTCCATTTCGAAATGATAAGAAAACTGTAAACAGTTGACCACATCACCTTAACCGTAATAACACTTACAAACATAACCACGATAGTACTACGTCTGCATACGAATGCCTGCCTATTCCAGCAAACAATGCGAACCATGAGGAGACAACATTTCGAACGTATTGCCATCATATCATCAAAGTTAATAGTGGTTTATCACAAGAACAACAAGAACAAGAACAAGAACAAGAACAAGAAGTAGAGTTTAAATGTATTTGTAAAGGAAATCGATTTATAGTTGTAGACACAATGATGACCCTTTAGGAAAAGGATGGTCCTTTTTCAGTTAAAGGACAATAATAAAAACAACAATGTTGTTCAATACTAAGAAGACTCGCATATTTACACACACACACACACACACATAAACCTCTACACTAAACTAATAACTGGAGCATAATAATGAAGGAAATAATGATGAAATGAAGTCCTTTTGTATGTGCTTGTTCCAGATATTGCTGCTGATAATAATGCCAGTATAAGGTTTTGGTCCTTTACTAAATAGTTTGACTGACTGGCTAAATGGTTGGCACGTTGGCTGGTTGGTTGGCCAGTCTATGTTCTAAGTGGCAGAGAGATGACATTGATAATGTCGTGATAAAATGTTGGAAAATTTCTTAACAATTCCACTTTTGTTTATTAAACATTACATAAGATGACCAAATATTTGAGATATTCTCGTACGAATTGCGCACATTCATTCGTATATGTATGTATATATGCTTTCATAAGGTTATTGTGTAATTGTGTGTACGTGTGTGTGTATGGCAGCGGATGTTCAAGAGCATATGCTCGGATATGACACTACAAAATATCTACAAAATGTAGAGACAATGTTATTGTGCCATTGACTTGGTCATTTACAATCTGATTATGTATGAGTATCTGTGTGTATGTGTGTGTGTGTGTTATGTGTATGTGTGTGTATCATACATTTAAGATTTTGATAGTTTTCTGGAGAGATACTAAACATACATACATACATCCCGTATGTATGTATTTATGTATGTTTTATTACATGCCGGTGTCGGTGTGTATCTCGTACATATGTATGTGTATTCTTAATAGCATAAGTTTCAATAAAATTTTGTAATGGTCATCAGATTATCAAACAACCATAAATGGTATGTAATACAACAATTTATTGGTAATAAATTAAAAATAACAACAACAACAAAAAAATAAAGAAATCTGATGCCAACGAAAATTGTTAAGGTTGGCCAAGTGAAATAGCAAGAAAAAAAAGACGATATATAGAAAATGTGATATCAGAGACAACATCAGTACCTGGTGGCAGGCTTTGGTATTTTTAAGATGCCTATGGGCTGTTACAAAAACATCTCTTGAACTTTGTTGTCAAGATTTGCCAAAGTTTTAGATCTAATTTTTGAATGAAGAGTACGCTTAATGCTTCACCTACGGTATGAGCAACCCACTCTATTATAGAATCTTCTGTGAGCCACAAAGTTTTCATGAATCGCACAGCAGCTTTACATGGCAAATTTATTACTTCGAATAAATTTACTTAATTAGCCATTAACAATCCGATTAACGGATTTCGGTCTACCGTAACATAGTCTTCCAGGCGTTGTTGGCTAGTGTTGGCTCATTTTTCGTGATGTCCATGTTCAAACCTTAGGTCAGACGTCTCCAACAAACGGAAATATGAAAAAATATCACTTCGAAGACTTCCTCTTAGCATTCAACCTATTGTAATTCTTGACAAACACTCTAAATAATTTTGACATGATAAGTCTTTCAAAAATCTGTCGCTCGGAGTCGACTTTAAAACTGTAGGTCCCCGTTCATGTATAATATTACCATACAATATAAGTGGTATGAGAAACTAGGTCATAATCTAGGTCATAATCCTGACTGATCTCTCTTGAGAGTGTGTGCACCACATTTAAGATTGTTCAAAAATTCCGGTTGTCTCTGATGGAGACAGTGAGATATTCGACGGTACCCACCTGATATTAGCGTTTTTCTGCAGAGAAGCAAGCAATTGGTCTCACAAAAACTCCATTTACAGCAAATATGATGGGATAATGAAACCCATAGACATACCAGGCAAAATCAGCCTGTGTGGATTTATGTAGACCAACATTTTCATTAAACCTATCGTGAATATATAAGGAACCTCATAACAGTGATAAGAAGACACTGTCTGTTCACGTCGGGATCTTGGAAATACCTCAAAACGGCATCTGCAGAAGTTGTAACGACGAGAAAGAAGAGCAGACCACAGAACCAAGCGTGGGATCTGAGAAGAGGATTCTCGGAAAGAGTAAGGGATGACTATTAGAAACTATATATTTACATGAAGATGTTATAGAACCCTATAGGATCCAAGTAGAATGTGCCCAGTGCGGCGACTGTCAGTTTTAAGCTAACTTAACCTAGCGAAACGTAACTGAAACGTTTGAAGGAAGAAATAAAGAAATAAAGAATTGACTAACAGAAAAGGTGTTTAATTTCTTAAAAATAATGTTTACAGCTGACCTTGCCTAATAGGACAAAAACAATGGAAAATCTAAAATATTAAATATGTTTAGAAGTGTGTGTTATACTAAATGTTTTATAATCCTAAAGGAGAATGTTGACTTAATTAAGAAATGTTAACGATTAAGAGATTAACTTGCTAAGTACAGATAAAATCTGAAACTCAACTCTCAGCATAGTTTTCCACAATAATTTTTAAGTGCCAATTACCGTCAAAAAGACAAAGTGAATGAAATGAAAAATTATAAACACAGTGAAGACGGCATGTAATCTTATGCAATACGACAGAGCTGGGATATATCATATAACAGAAACGACAACAGCATTAAATTGAGATTCAAAGAAGCAAAACTCAGTTTAAAAACACAAGACAATGTACAGCCATGCAAACTATTTGTATACAAAAACAGTCAATATGTTATTGAGTTAAACAGACAGACAGATAGACAGATAGACAGGCAGACAGGCAGACAGACAGTCAGTTAGTAAGTCAGTCAAGCGTTTACACAATTTGTCTGATTATTATCATGCATTTCACAACAACATTATTTTTAGATTTTTATAACATTAACTAAAGATTTGTTGTTGTTTTTACAGTAGTTTACTTTAATGTTCATTTTTTTCTCTCTCTCTCTCTCTCTCTATGATTTTAAATAAAAATTCAATTCAATCTGCAGACAAGTGGGTGTGTTGATGCAAAACAGTTATGTAAACAATATTGTAGTATTGCCATACAGAATTTCTACCACCGAGTGTTTGTGAATACCCATACTATTACTCTGCAGTAATGTATGTATTTATGTATGTAAATGTGTAAATTGTGTTTACATATGTATGGATACGTATACGTACATACATACAAATCGAAAGCAAACATATGAATTTCAAATACACACAAAACACCCACTTACTTTGATGTTATTGTATCAATACGGAACGGTGACAAATAAAAGAGAGCCAAAATAACCGAGTCGACAAAAAGTAAAAAGGCAGAGAGAGAGAGAGAGAGGGAGAGAAATCAAAACAAAATCAAAAACATTGCAAATGTAAAATGTAATCAATATTGTAGACATAGAAAGGGGGTGTACACATGTACACATCGTAAACTGACTGTACATTATCTAATGTTTACACATTCTACATACATATTTTTTTTTTTTTTTTTTTNTGTTTTCTACATACATATGTATCTACATACGTGTGTATGTTTGTTTGCATATGTAAAATACAAACAACAGGCGTTATATTTAATCAATGGTTGGTAATAACAGGAAATTAAAAGTATGAATTTATGTTTCTAATACATGTAACCACCACTACCATCGTGTATACTAGTATGCGTGACATGTATCAATACATTATTGCATTGAGTTGTACAATAAGAAATCTACTTAATATTACCCGCCTTTTTCAATGGAATTAAAATCAATTGAAAGTATTAAAATTAAAATATGAATATGAAGTCATGTTCAGTATATTGTTTAAACTTTATAAGGCAATTTGGTTCAAGGCTTGAAACCGCATAACCATCCGTTTCGTTGCCATTGATTTTGCCAAAAAAAAAAGACACCTTTTTGGTTGAACCGCATCTTAGTGGCTACGTTAACAAGCAGAATTGCTATATTTGTGGCTCAGAAAACCCACACGCAGTCCTAGAAAAGTCAATGCACCCATTACGAGTGACTGTTTGGTGCAGCTTGTGGAGCGGAGACATCATATGGGCCCATATTTCTTTGAAAATTAGGGCGGCTCAACCATTACTGTCAATGGAGACACCTACCGCACCATGCTATGCAACACATCTCATGCTACAATCGATTTATTGTGTCAAAAGTTTGATGGCCATTTAATTAGCCGAAATGGTGATAACAATTGGCCGCCAAGATTTGACTCCGTTGGACTATATTCTGTAGAGCACCGTTAAAGAAGAGTGTTATGCCAACAAACCTAAGGCAATTGAACATTTGAACATTCATGATGCCATTGCCGAGATACGACTCGATACACTGTGAGGCCAGCCGAGGCAGCCATATGAATGAAATCATATTCCATTTCTAACCGGAACAACAAACAAAATAAATTTGGCAAAATTTCAAACCGTTTTTGTTTTATTACATTTTGAAATTTAAACTCTTAAATGGCTCAGCCTTTACAAGCCTCAGTGTGCAGTAGGCTACCACTTTCATGGCTACGTTAGCCTAGTTATCTCCATGATCCTCTAGATTATATGGATCGCTGAGATGACTTATCTTTATCTGCTCACAATTTCATTAAGAAGGTGAAAAGATCGACTAGGTGGAGAGTGATCTGTATTATCTTTTGAAATTTTGTTTCAGATGACACTTAAAAAAAGCCACTAAAAGTGTTTGTTTTGTGAAATTTAAAAAACTTTTTTAAAACCCCAGAGTTAAGTAATTTCAATATTTTTGTTTTCTCATCTCTCTTTTTTCTTTCATGTCCGGCGTAAATGATTTTTTCCAATTCCATTTATTTTTTCGATTCTTTTTTTATCATTTCCGTTTAGTTTGTATGTGTTTGTTTGTTTATTAATCCAAAAGCTTTTTCAATTTTTTGTTGTTTTTTTTTAATTTTTTTTTTTTTTTTTGTTGCAGATAGCAACTAATAGACTAATTCAGCTGGACTACTCCAGCAGGGTTTACAATTAATATTGAGACTTTATTGTCTCGTTTATTATACTGTAAAATCATTTCTTTTTTCTTTCTTTTTTTATAGCCAAATGGAGGGAATTTTCAAAAATAAAATTCTAAATTCATATTATTTTTATCGTATATATTTTCCCAACATGTTTTTGTAACCATTTTCGTTTAAGTTAACAAAAAAAAAAAAAAACCAAAACGGGTTTTATTAATACCCTAAGTGTACTGTGTACAGTTGTGGAAGAAATATTAGAAAAAATTATCTTTTTTATTTTTTTCTCAATAACTTATCAAATAATATTGTGTAGTAAGCTTATATTGATGTAAACGTAGTAAAATTCATGTTTATGGGGATAAATTTGAAGTTAAAAACCAAAGACGCAAACCAAAAATTTTTAGCATTAAAAACGAAGTATGAAAAAAAATATTTCTTCGGCGCCTTCCTCTCAGCAGATTTCTGGCAAAAACTCTGAGAGTAAATAAAATTACCATGAAAAGTTTCTCTAAAAAATCTGTCGTTTGGAGTCGACTTTAGACTGAAGGTCCCGCCACTCCTATATAAAATTAACACACACAACATAAGTAGTGTGAGAAGCTATTCCGTAATCCTGACTGAAGGGTTGTAATGGACAATTATGTATGTTATGTTATGTATATAAGGTAGCCACCGATAGCCGCTAAAGAATCTTGTTTTTGTCACAATGTCCGAGCTTGGTATTCCCGCAAAACTGATGAGGTTATCCAGAATGACTTTGAGCAATTCCTGCAGTTCCATTAAGGCAGGAATGGACCTCTACAAATCCTTTGCTACTGTTTGGGGTTTTAGAGAAGGCGAAGCCTTATCATGCGACCAACTTCTTCAACTTTGTCATGGAGAAAGCTCTGCTAAAGGCGACAGTGCATGGCAATGGCACTATTCTCCACAAAAGTTTGACATCTCAGTGCCTACCAAACGAGATGTTTCTGCTGCCTAAAGTGCTATTGAACGAGAGTCTATCAAAATGGATTTGCCAATGAATAAGGGCGAAACGAACAAGTATGAACGTGCCGTGTATCGGATCTTAGATTATAACCAATAACTATACTTTCTGTATAGTCAAGTAATTTATTTATCTTGGCTCCGTTGTTACTGACAGAAATTAAGTCAGTCTGGAAATCAAGCGCAGGATCACTTGTGCCAACACTTGCTACTATGGTTCCAATAGACAGCTGAGTACCAGCAACCTCTTTTGTACAATGAAACTTATACTATACAAGTTGCTTACCATCCCCATTCCTCTTTATGGCTTAGAAGTGTAAAATAAAAAAATAAAAAAAATTAGAAAAATTTTTGAATTGCTGGTGTGTCCCTCTTATTTTTTTCAACACTGTGTTTTTCTGACGGTATTAAAGTGAAACCAAAAAATATTAGCATTATTATTTGTTAAGCTTCCATTTAGAGCGTAAATATTTCCTTTTATTTTTTTATTTTTTTGTATGATTTTCTATGTATAACCACTAAAAATTGTTCAAGTTTTTCTTTGTTTTCCATCTGTTGGGGGAAAACACAATAACACAACAACACAACACAACACAACACAGCACAACACAACAGTACAGAAAATTTATATTGAAAGTAAAGAAAAAAAAGGGGGAAATAGACCAGAAACAAAAATTTTATGCAAAATTCAGAATTTTTTTTTTTTTTTTGGAAAATTTATTTTTTTTTAGCTTATTTTTAACTTTTTTTAAGTTGTGTTGTTTTAGTTAAAATACTTTTTGTTGAAGATATTTAGTAAACAACACCCAAAAAAAATAAATAGAAATTCGTTTTGAAGGTTTTACCTCCTCCATTGCAAGAAGGATGAAATAAATTTCAATTTTCCTGTAAATATTTAAAAAGCATAAATAAGGCTTCATTCATACTTTATTAATAAAACAAACCCTTTATTTAAATATTTTTCAATAAATTTTCTTTATTAATTTATGAAAAAGAAAAAGAAAATTGAAAATAGAAAATAGAAAATTCATGTTGAACAAAAACAATAAAAGTGGTTTCATAAACAAGTTGTTTTCTTTTTTTTTCTCTTTCTTTTTTTCTGAACTTCTTTCTTATGCGGTTTAATAAGCCACCCGCTAAAAGTCATTTCGTAATTCATCAAAACAAAATTTTCATCATAAGAAAAATTTATTTTCATTTCATTTGCTTTGCTTTCGTTTTTTTTCCTTGTTTTTATATTCAATTTTATTGTCATCATAACAATTTTCTTACGCAAAGTAATTTATCTGGTTACAGTAGACTCCTCTCATATGTCGGTCGTATACATTTTTTTTTGTTTACATTTTACATGACAGTAGAGTAGTGAGTACATTTGCTACATTTACGTTCGTTAAATTACGTTTTTAATGCTCATGTTGGGTGTATAAAATGAAATGACTTTTGTATGTGCGTTTAAATGAATTTACAGACACCTATTTTACTGATTCCGTCTGACAGGCATTTGCTCGCTCTTTCTCTCTCTCTCTGACACAATGCAACAAACATTTCTTGATTCACTCTTTTCTCTATCTCTCTCTCTTTTATTTGATGAGTCATTAAATTACAATTTTTACATATTTTTTAACACTTCACTTACATACATACATACATACATACATAAGAAACGTATTCGCATTGTTGATGTGGTTAAATTTTATGAGGCATGTATGGCAGAATGATAAGATGATGATTCTTAATGCCATCCATACGTCTGTACATGCCACATAATTCCAGATTAAGATCTTTAAAAAATTCGGCATAAAAATGTTTTTAAAATTTTCACAATTTAACTGAATGATTGGAACCTCAGTCTTCTCCGCCCTGTTCTAGAAAAAGAGAAACAACACGATATGCAGCAACTACAACTCCCTATATAGCATATAAGTTAAGTGAGCGAATAAGGCCACTTATCAAAACACTGATTGGACCTTATCAGTGCAACTTCTGACCTGGCAAATCCACCATCAACCTGGATCCTGGGGAAGACCCTTGAAATACAAGGCAGTTTTTTGATTTTTATCTTTAAAAGGCAAGCTTTAATTACTGCAAAAGCATAAAAACTACAGAATTAAAGGCGTATTTAGTGCAGATAACTTTAACAATAAACAACAACTGTCGACCAATAATCTTTAATAATTGGGGGTAATAAAAAATTCTGGCTAAACAAATAAAGTCACATCGTGCTTTTATTAACATAAATTGTGTTTTGAACTATGACCTCACGTCTCATAAGCCAACACACTACCTATCTACTTGTGTTGGCTTATTAGACGAAAGGCCAGGGTTCGAATCCCCGGTCAGACATCAAAACCGAAATGTGAAAAAAAATATTTCTTCAGCGGCTTCCTCTCAGCAGATTTTTGGCAAACACTCTGAGAGTAAATTTAATTTCCCATGAAAAGTTTCTCCTAAAAATCTGTCATTCGGTCCCACCACTCATGTATAAAATTAACGCACACAACATAAGTGGTGTGAGAAGCTAGGCCGTATTCCTGACTGAAGGGATGCAATGGCCAATTCTGTATGTATGTATGTAATTAGTTTCAAGCAAGCTTTGATCGAAAAACATTCGGTTTCATGTCAGATCGCATTAACTATTCCATCATGACAAGGCTTAGCCAAATATTGGAAGATCTGTAAACATTATTCAGAAAACTCTTCTTCGTTTCGCACTTGACTCTGTCCGACAATACTCTCACTCTCTCTCTCTTATTCATAATTTCCCCAATAAATTCCATTATACTGCTCACACCTGGTGCCCATAACATTCTACTACTGCCACCATGCTTAACCGTTTCTTGAGATCAAGATCTTCATTTCTTTTACCCTTATATTCAAGTACATTCCTCTACAAGTAAAAAAGTGATTTATTTTGACAATTGAGAAAAATATCGAAATAATTAAAAGAAAAACTTTAAGTTTTTCAGTTTTTAATTTTAAATATTTAAACAAACAAACAAAATAATTCTGATGAAGAATTAAAAATTTTAGATTTTTTTCGAATTTATTTTATCTCCCATTATACGTACAAAAAATCCCTTTCAATAATTCGTATTTTTTTTTCTTGTATTCTTTCAGGATTTATTTTTGAACTGTTCTACATAAAAATCTCGATTTCAAACATTTATACAATTATAGGTAAGTAGTGTCATATTTTATTTGTTAATCGTTTAATATTTAAAAAACAAACCGAAATCTGTCAAAAAGAAAAGATGAAACAGATTATCGTTTTAAAATAATTTCATGAAAATTTATTTATGTTTTCTGTAATAGTAAATACCAATAAACAATATAAATGCGAGGAGCCTTAAAAAATTTACTATTATTACGATTGTTTTCATTTCTTTACGGAGTTTAGAAAGTATTTCCACTACTGTGGCAATCACTCTCTGGCTTTGCTTCCTCAAAATTCAAATTCAAATTCAAATATTTTGGTTAGTGAGTGATATTATAATTTAATTATCTTTTCTTAAATTTATATCCCCAATGCTCTTGTCAAAACTCTCAACATACACTGTGCCATATTTATCCTAAATTTTTTTAGAATTTATCATTAACGTTGGCCAGTTTATATGGCCCCCAATTAACCTAAACCTGCCTCCGCTCTACCTAGCTCATTCACCTTGTCGATACAATACCTTATGAATTTCATGTCAGTTTCAGAGGCTCTATAGCTCTGCAAGGGAGTGCATATATTAAGTTGTAACCATTTATATGCACATACTCGTGTACTATTCTATCAAAATCACATGAAACCCTAATAAATTTTATTAAAACTGCTGAAAATTTTTGTTTTACTTTTTCTACACACTCACTGTACTACAAATTGTGATGGTTTCTAATGTTTCATATTAGTTTCGTATACTTATGATCAATCCTTCTTTAGCATGCCTCCTATTATTTAATAGTCATTCTGTTGTCATAAAAGAAAATTTGGAATAAGCTCCACTGTTACTTATTCCCTGTACCCGAATTTTAAACTTAAGTTAAGGCTTAAAAGTTAATAAAAACGCTTAATTCAGTTGATGATTCTTTAGTGTGCTTATTATCTTTAAAAATCATTCAAAACACTCCAACTGATACCATTGTGTGTTATATTCAGCGATTCTGCATATTTTCTATTTCGATGGCTGACCTCTAGGTACGATGATTCGCCAGAAATTGTAAAAAATTGCAATCGGGTTTTGACAGTGTTTAACAACAACTCAGCTACACTTATTTTCAAGTGAATATCACTTTTCACATGACCGACGAATTTCAGAACAGTCTTTAAATCTACGATATTTTAAAATTACACCTTGAAGGCATACATCCACACATATATGCATTTAAATCAATATTGATCGGTAAATGGTTATCAACACCATCTAGTGTTAATAGATTAATGATAACGTTATTCTATGACCCAGTGTTTGTTGCTGATTCTTAATCGATTGGAGAATTATGTGATCAGCAAGTCCTTTACGAAAAACCTCTAAAAAAAGACAATCAAATATTCTTGCCATCGAGTTGTATGATGATAATAAAACTCTAATGTGTGTTTAATATAGGTATCCTGGGAAATTTTAAAAGTAACTATGTTTTCTAACCATACCTCGTACAAACAACACATTTACACTAACTTGTCAGTCATTTTAGAGGCTATTTAAGTGTTAAAATACTTGTGTGTATTTATTAATTTATTTACTTATTTTTAATAATTTTTTTCATATTTTTTCTTCTTTTTTTTTTTTTTTTGTATTTAAAATTCATATTGAAATGCAAAGCTTCACAGATAGTAAGGCTGGAGTGATAGGCAGGCACTACCGTATACTTTCAAACAGTCACTCTATTTAAATATCATAATAAATAAAAAACACACATACGTACATTACATATATACAATTGTAATACATATTTACATAATTTATATATTAGATAACAACAACAATAAGTGTGTATGTATGTATGTATGTACATATGTAAGTGGTGGATAGATTGTTAAATAATAAATTACATTTTATTCACATTTTTTTTTTTAATATTTTTTATAACGTTTTTAAATCATCATATATTCATAACTATTTACATACAAACATACATACATACATTCATACATACTTAAAACATCACCAACTCTTTGTAAGTGTTGAAATTATTTTTCAAACCCGCTTTTAAAGGAATCAAATCATTTTTGTATTGAAAATAATTCCCAAAAAGGCAATGAAAAAATTTTCATTGGTTTCCCTATCAATTCACTCTTTCAAATATCTGTTATTGTACATTTACATATGTAAACGAATATGCATAATTCCCCATACATTATACACCGGGGTATAATTAAAAATTGTTTTTATATTTGAAATAAAACAAAAAAAAGAGTAATTTTTGCAAAACATGAACATAAAACTTTAATGCCAATTACTTTACCAACAACATTTAACAGGGGATTCTTTGTAGTTTGTTTGATGTTATAAAATTTCATTTTATTAATATAATAATTAGAACTGAAAATTTTATAGTTTTTGGTAATCATTAATAAAAATTAAAAACTTAATTTTAACACGTTAACTCATAGATTGCGTTCACTTCTGGGGAGCCAACTACGAGTTATCTCGTAGTAATATAATGTAAAATCTTAAGAATGGTCATTATTCGCCAGGTTTCTGAAAACTGCCGTCGTAGCCAACGTGTTAACATGTACTATAGCACTTATCACGCTTACAAAGCTATTCTTTTATCAGCTTTACAGTTTTTTGTGCCTGAATATACTTCGTGAAGAAATCGCCATAGTCCAGCAGACAGTGTAATGGCCTATTAGACATGGGGCCTCGGTTCAAACCACACGTTAAACAGCTCCAAACAAAACGAAAGATCAAAAAAAAATTTCTTTGCCAGATTTCTGGTAAAAACTCTGAAAAGAAAAAATAAAATTACCAAGGAAAAGTTTCTCAAAAATCCATTCACTTATAAAATTAATATAAAATTAAGCCGCCGTAGTCTAGTAGGTAGTGTGTTGGCTTATTAGACGAAAGGCCAGGGTTTGAATCCCCGGTC
>QOCX01000162.1:51390-79906 GCA_005959815.1 Sarcophaga bullata
AAATTAACACACACAACATAAGCGGTGGGATATCCTGACTGTATATTCATATAAAGCCAGTTTCCATTTACATACAACATACCAGATTTAACATTGGCTAGCTTTGTGTTCTTCATTTTGTTGTTGTTAGCGAGAAACTATAAAAAATAGCCTCTCGCAACTCAACGTGTCTTTCCACCAAGGGCTGGCGTCTAAAAAACACTACCTTCTAGACTTCGGCGATAATATTTCTTCGTAAATAATTATTTCCATGTTAACTTGATTAAAAACTATATTCTTTACTCCTGCAAGAAACTCCAAAAAATAAAAAAAATCCATTAAATTTTAATTCGCATGAAATTGTCTTCTCCAATCGTTGTGCAATGGCTAAGGACACTTTAGCCAATAACGATTTTATTTTATTTTTTTTTTCAATTCATATAATATTGTTATTTAATATGTATTAATTCATTTACAATATTTATTAAGAATACTGCAGTAAAGGCTAAAAGAAAAAAAAAGTTCAAAATAAAATAACCACTATGCAGCCATACAGACAGAGAAAACTTAAGTGGCATTAAGATTCCCATAAATACTCGAGCTTAATCCACATGCAAACAATAATAAAATCTCTATAACTCATGAGCAATAAAAGAGAGAGTGAAAAAACAAACAATTAAGTGTGAACAGTGGTGGTCACAGAACTAGATATTATTCACTCTAGTGATTCACTTCTGCTTATGCTAAATAGATTAAAGCTGTTTAAGACAGTACAACAATATCGGTGGTTAGTGAGCTATTTCTGTACATTCATGTAGGCAAACTAGTGGATTGAATGTGATTCGATTTCAGAATTAAATCTGAACACTGTATCTTACGCTTCTGAATAAGGCCACTTATAGAACTCTACGCCAAAGTCGCTTAGCTCATATTAATTACCTAACACCATCAGTATAGATTGCAGTTTGATGATAGCAATGGCCAGTAGTAATATCAACTTTATTAATTACGCTACTGTAGTACAGATTACAGCAGGGTTTCGGAGCTGGAAGGCAGACAATAATGCCCCTGGGTGCGTCACTGTAGATCACTCTCAACACTTGTTCACCATTAGTGGCGGTTAGTAAGCTATTTCTGCACATTCATATAGGTAAACGAGTGGATTGGATGTGACTCGATTTCACAATTAAATCTGAACACTGCATCTTACGCTTCTGTATAAGCCCACTTTTGCCTCTTCTGTATAAGCCTACTTAGCTCATACTAGTTACTTAACACCATCAGTGTAAGTTGCAGTCGGATGGTAGCAATGGCCAGTAGTAATATCAATTTTATTAATTATGCTACTATAGTACAGATTAGAGCAGGGTTTCGTAGGTGGAAGGCAGGCAATAATGCTCCTGGGTGTTTCAACTTTTCCCAACATTTGTTTATTCTAATGGACAATATTACCAGCTTATAACTTCTCCTATGACTCTATACAACCGTAAAGAATAATGTTTCTGTGGTAAAGTATTGCTTTAATTATCGATTAAACATTAAAAATAAATAAATTGCTAAAGATTACAATCATGACTTAATTATATGACCGTCACTGTATGTATAGTATATGATAGCAGCAAACAAATCCACAGATCACATGCATGCATGCATGATTGTAGTGGTATTATAGTGTACGTACATGAATATTAATTTACAGATTTTAATTAAACGAATATACACACAATATTTGTCGATTTACAAAAATCAAATGTGTGTGTGTGTGTTGATGTGCATGTGTGCGTTAACGTATGGAAAGTTTTGCTTGCTGTATGCAACAGAATGCGTGAGTGTCCTTAAATCAATAACAATACAATATAATTTGTTTCTGGTTTTTTGTTTTGTTGTTGTTTTTTTGTTTTTGTTTTTTTTTTTAACAATATTCATGAGCACGCAGTCAATAATTTTGCAATACTTTTGAACATTCAAGGAGTAAAAGTTTTGTTGCATAACAACAGCCAACAGTGAAGTGTAAATTTTCATTAAACAAATGAATGAATGAATGAATGAATGAATGTATGAATGAATATATGAAGCACTGCAATAATAATTCAACATTATAAACAAAAACAACGAAACTTCTTTATCTTTAAAGCGAATAAAAATGAAAATATCGTTTGTAATCAATACAGATGAAAACTAGGATCCATAAAGACATTTTCAACTAGCAATTATCTTGTAAATTACGTTCTATTTATGTAACTAATTTCAACACAGAAGATAAAAATTGCCCAAAAATCTTACTGAAAATACTTGTCATATTTGAAATAAATTTGAAAAATCATGGGAACTGGATACCGGGCAAAGTGAAATCGAAAGACGTTGAAAGGCTATTTTGCTCATAGGGCGATGATACTTGTACATTACAAAGAGGTATGACGCCTTAATTAAGTAACTGAATCAATGGCAAAGCCGAAAGTTACCTCCTCCAAGAGAATATTTTGTTATTGGTGTGACCGAAAGGATCCCCCATACACTATGAAATAACTCGGTATCTGTAGCTAATACAATACAATTGATATGTTTGTGCAGAATAAACATGAACCTTAACAATTTCTAATGGTAACACTAGCCATAAGACCAGTTAAAAATATTTAAACGATAATCGTTAGAAAGTCCACAACTGTGACAGTTCGACTACTATTTGTTTCTTTCGATAAATATACAAGCACTGTGGTATGCTTTACTTCAGAACAGAATAAAGGAAAATGAATGAGATATGATCCCTATAGAAGCGTCAAAGTAGTCGAATGAATTGAGAGAATCCTATGCTGGCCCAATAAGCATCTGATTTCTAGAATTATTAGAGTGGTAGAGTTTGTGGTTAATAGCTATTTTCAACAACTAAACATAGTTTGAAGACGTCTTAGTCTAGTAGATAATGTGTTCGCTTATTAGACGTAAGACCACGGTTCAAATTCCAAGTCAGATAACTCCAATAAAACGAAATTTAAAAAAATATTCCTTTGGTGAGTTTCTTCTGCAGATTTCTGTGAAAAAAACTCTGAAAAGAAAATAAAATTTGCTAAGAAATGTTCCTCAGAAATCTGTCGTTCAGAGTCGAGTTTAAACTGTAGGTCCCGCCACTCCTATATAAAATTAACACACACAACATAAGTGGTGTGAGAAGCATGAGACCGTAATCCTGATTGAAAGGTTGTAATGATCAGTTCTGTATGTATGTAGGAAGCTATTAAATGTCACTGACAAAAAGATATTCTTGGTTAGAAGTGAATTGCTTTGAGAAACAAAGCAAACATTCGAGAAATTGTAATTTCTCATATCAAAAACATTCCGAAAAACTGCAGAATATAAAGCATTCTCTATTGCAACATCAGCCTATATGCGTATCTTATAATGGCGTATTGGCGACTTCTAAACTCCTCTCATAACTATTCAAAGCTTTCAATATCTCGGACTGGATCCTTTTTAGAACATTTTCATAATTACCAACCATGATAGCCACAATCTTTTTGAAAATTGCTAACCTTAAGAGGCAATAAAGGTGGCTACTTACCTCTGTAGTAGTATAAATCTAATATCCCAATTTTTCAAACGTTTCCGTTACTTGAAAATAAGTTTCGTTTTCTTCAGTGTTTGTTGTACAGTGCCTTTGTGCAGAAAAATGAAAAAGAAATTTTCCTGACAAAATTTTATGTTAATTCCTTGGCAAATTGTGTAAATTCTTTGATTCACCTTATTATTTCAAATGAAATTTAATATTTTTTTGGTACTTATTTGTTCTCATTTCCTACTTTTCTTATTTCATTTTCGTGTTCTGTTTTCCATTAAATGTAAAGTCCTTTTAAAAAAATTCTTTAATAAATTCATCATCATAACAAAACAAAAAAAAAAACAACAAGACTTTACATTTAAAATGTAAAATAGAATTTAACAATAATAAACTTAAAAAATAAAACGAATTTTGCCATACAAATGCAAAACAATAATGCCCAGTAAGTGAATAAAACTACGAATCACACTCTCCCCCTTAATTTTGGTATGTATTTCTACCTTTTTTTATTTCTCTCTCTCTTTTTCTCTCTCTCTCTCTATTTAAATAAGAAAAATAAATTCTTTTGTATTTTAATAAACAAACTATTATGGAACAACAATAACAAAATACAAAAAACAAATAAACAGTAATAAAGCTTTTCATAACAAAATATCCGTTATAATAATGGCCGCAACAATTGCCATAAAACACAGAAACATATTGAAGTGATTGATAGGGTGTCCACTGTACAGTTAAATACGAATAAAAATGAGAAATTTTTTATATCGACTGCAGAAATTCTTCAAAGCTATTCAGGTAGTTCGTGCTAAAAATCTTACATCGTTTATGGTTCAATACTTGTGCAACGGATATTAACACGATCATTCTAAGGCAGATGAATAATTTGGCTACAATTATCTTAAAGCTGCTTAAAGTTATTGCCCTATTGCGTTCAAGATGACGATATTACTTCCTGCCTTACGGTGTCGTACTGCCATTCTATAGATTCTTCTATAGGCACTCTGAAGCTTATGATTTAATCCAATTATCGCAATGCGCCCTTTTTGCATTCAGAAAATAACATTCTTTTATTCGATTAGTGTTTTGGTCATATTCAGAAGGAAATTGAATTTTTTTTTTAAATTTATTTATTCTTATTGTAAAGTACAATTGTTCCATTTAGAAATGTAATATTATTTATTTTCAATATGGTTGCAGCGGCTAGCCTCACAATATCTCATCGATTGGACAATAATTTTCGTGTGCTTTTTCGAGTGTATGCGGTCGTATCTCGACAATTGCATCATGATTGTAGGCCTATAAATGCTTAATTGTCTTTGATTTGTCGACATAACACTTTACTTTAACGGTGCCCCATAGAAAATAGTCCAGCAGTGTCAAATCGCAGCTTCTTGGCGGCCAATTAAAATTACCATTTCGGCTAATTAAACATTCGACGCAATAAATTTCATTGTGACATGAGATGTGTGGCAAGTTGCACCGTCCTGTTGAAACCAAACGTTGCTCAAACCTATACCATGAAGAGCGAGTACAAAAAAAGCGGTTATCATGCTGCGGTTGGTGTCTCCATTGAAGATAATGATTGTGCCGTCCTTAGTTTCAAAGAAATATGGGCCAGTGCTGACACCGCTCTACAAAGGAGTATGGTGCCAAAAGCGGCACCAAACAATAACTCGTAATGTGTGTATTGGCTTCTGTAAGACCACGTGTGGCATTTTCTATGACCCAAATACGGCAATTTTGCTTATTAACTTACCTACCAAGATGAAAATAATCTACATCCGCAGACATGATTTTTTTTTTTTTTTTTTTTTTTTTTTTTTTTTTTTTTTTTTTTGTCAAAATCTACATCGTCGTGCAGTTTCTCATTGGGCCATCTATTCCATTAACTCCCAACGTTGCTTAAGCGTGAATCGGTTCATTACGTTCAGTAGAGATAATATAATGAATTTTGTGACAGAATAGAATGACATAAGTATTGCCAGATTCGAAACAATCCATGACCTACCCGATATATTTCTTTGATGGCTTCCCCTCAGCAGACTCTGATAGTAAATAAAATTGCGATGAAAAATTTCTCAAAAATCTCTTGTTCAGACTCGAGTTTAAACTCTAGGACGCTAAGACGTTCAAGGTTAAAATGAACACACTCAATATGGGTGGTGTGAGAAGCTGGGTCGTAATCCTAACTGAAGGATTTTAATTAAAAAGTAAGTAAGTTGTAGTATATTTTCGCCATTGTCACATATCCGGAATATTTTTTGAAAATCACTCGTTTTCCGTTCTGAGTACACATACGCAGGTACATTGAAAAAAAGAGCACACGTAGCGCAATATTGATAGACATCTTATTCAGGGAAGTGATCATTTCCCCACTCATTATTTTTAAATTCTGTTCTCATACTCTCCTTTATAGACTTTTACTGCATTTGATGATTTTTTCATTACGGTTTTTTTTTTTTTTTTTTTTTTTTTTTTTTTCAAACTCAAAATCAAAAACTTGGCCAATAACTTCTTTAAAATTTTAGTTTTTTTTTTTTACTTAAAATTATAGCACAACTAATGAAACTACTGCTTAGTTGCGACAACAAAACTGTTATTAATTTTAATAACCACTGCAACAACAACAACGACCAGTCTAAATAGAATTATAACTATAAAAACAAAAACAAAAACAACAACAAAAACAACAACAACAACAACAACGACAACAACTACGATAATAATAATAATAAAAATAACAATAATAATGAAGGCAACAGAATAAAAACATAATAAAATTGGCTGCCATTATTGTAATAATAACAACAATAACCAACACACTTATATGCCACAATAGCATACACACTCACAGCACACTCACCAACATCAAAGCAGCAGACAAAACACAACATTAAAGCAATTTGACCAAGAAACAAACAAAAAGAAAAAAAAGCAAAAACAAAATACTCATGAACACACCCATAGAAAAACTACAACGGGAAACGGAAATATAATGCAGTAAACCAAATATATATACAAATACCAATACACATACACACACACACACACAGGCAAACAAAACGAGAAGAGCAGCCATACGAATAAACGTAAATAATATTTGTTTATTTATAAATTCCTATTTTAAAAATATGTGTGCGTGTAAATGTTGTTATGCACACTACAACAAAGAAATATTCTAAATGTGGGATGATGGTGCGCGCGTGTTTATGTGTGTGTGTGTGTGTGTGTGTTTCAGAGCAGAGTTGTGGAAACAGTTTTGCAATTTGTGAAAATTAATGATATGACAACTCGACAAATAAATATGAAAACAAATTTATAAATAATAACGATATGGCGCACAACAACAACAACAAGAAAAACAACAACAGCAACAGAAAAGAATGAAGCCAAATGACTGTTTAGAGTATTCAAAATAACGGAGATTTTAAAATATTTCCTATTCGAATCATTTCAACAGAATGGTTTAATCGGTTTGAATTTGAATTCAAAGAGTATAATTCGTATGTTTTCTTTAGTCAATTTCCATTTCTAATCCGATGAAGTGGACCTAATTAAATAGCATCCAATAATATCTTTAACTATTCGGAAAAATCCGTTTTTTTTTATTTAGTACTGGAAGTGTTAAACTTGCTAAAGTTCTTGTGAACTTACTGCTCTTGACTATTGCCGATATCTATTCATTCTATGAAATTATCATACTAACTTTTGTTTTCTCACAAAATCTTTTTCACAATCACTTTACCCCTATGAGAATACATGTTCGAAGTAATTCATTGACCACAACAATGAACCTGCTGCATTAACAGTGCCGGCATTTTTCTGCGTTTTAAGTACTATTTGGATTGAATACTTTCTATAATTTGGGCATTTAAATTCAGTTGCATCTGTAATTGTAACATCCATGACACCATAATTTTTGGCTGCCTGTTAACGGTCGAACATCTCTATTACCTTAGTTCCAGCTTGAATATCAATTCAATAATACACCTCTGGTTTGAATTTTAACTCGCATAGTTAAAGCTCATAATTGTTTATAGCTTATTTCGCTAGGTTTAGGTGAGTATCACTTGGCATATAAAAGGAGATTTTAAACGTTCATAAATGAGGTTCAAATCTTGCTAAGGAAAATTTAATTTCGGCCTATAATATATCTTTGCAAGTTTTCCCTTTAAATTTGATCACTTTCGACAAACATACGGATTCCAATTTAATATACTTTGATTGACATCTTTTTTGTCTCTTTTTCCAAGTCCAGTGTTGCGCTCATTTACTTCGTAATACGTACTTTAAAGCTCTTAGGCATGTTAGCCTTCCTCCCCAAAGTACCGGGCTTTTCACCAGTGATTTCAGTGATATTGCCAATGTTTCCTTTCTTCACTAAACCGAAGACAAGCCTAGATGAATGATGAATACAAATAATAGTTGCAAAGTCGCTGTAGCCTAACTAACAAGTAAATAGTGTGTTGGCCTATCAAACATGAGATCACGGTTCTAATTTCAGGTCAGATATCTTCAACAAATTGAAATACGAGAAAATACTTCTTCGGTGACTTCCTTTCTGCAGATTTCTGGCAAAAACTCTGGGAATAAAATAAAATCGGCATGAAAAAGTTTCTCAAAAATCTGACTTTCGAAATCGACTTTAATCTGTAGGTCCAACTGGTCATGTACAATTTTAACACACACAATATAAGTGGTGTGCGAAGAAGCTAGGTCGTCATCATGACTTCATGTTGTATAATCTGCTTAAAGTTATCATTGATTGTCTGAATTATAAAAACGATTTTATCTGGCCCATACTCATATAACAAAATTTAACTTGAATATAACAAAGGTCCTTTTAAATAAACCGCAGTATTAAATTGTGCTCAAAATATCATCGTTTAAAGGGATCGCCCAAATTCCCACTTATAAAACCAAACCAATCTATGTATTAATCGTCTTTAGGTTTTTCTTCTTGCATACTCTACTCAGTACTATTTACTGATTTGTTTATGAAGTTCTTCTCAACACCAACCCCCCCCCTTACTTTGCTTTACGAAACTTTTTCATTTAATGGCAGTTGAATAAAGTTCGTTATGGTATGCTTTTGTTTTTAACTGCCACATTTAATTAAAGCGTTAGCAAATGAAACTACAACTGAAATAAATTATTTTCATTTGTTATCGATTTTTGTAAAAATTTCGGAAAAGTCTTGCAACACAAAAATTGTAAATTAATGTGTGCCAGTCAACCCAATATGGATTCGTAGAGATCTAAGAGGTGTATACCAAAAAATAACACAACATTTTAAGGACCATTATTACAACTTGCCTTTAACTAAAGGCAGGACTTTTAACTGGCAGACAAATTGTTTTTCGTTATTATTATGAGTGGCCAATGAGCTAGAAGTGAGCGTTAAGCTAAAGGGGGAGGATCATCCTAACGGTAACTCTTAAAGTTAAGTTTATATTTCAACTTGTCATATTATATTATATTTTTTTAATATGGCAACTTCAAATTTAAACAAAATGAGCAAATGCCTTGCCACTGCTTTAAAAANNNAAAACTTTTTTAAGTGAGCAGTTTTATCGGCATTGCTACGACACTGCCATATTTTTGAAAAAGTTAACTTTATTTTATCAGTACGTTGTAATAACGAAAAGAAGTTAAAGGTAACTTTAAATCTCAGTTTAGCTAAAGTTAGCTTTAACTAAACCCAACATTAAAGGCAAGTTGTGATAATGGTCCTATGTGATGCAAAGACAAACTCCGATCTAGGCGCGCCTGTATTCTAACAACAAATATAAAAATGGGTGATAATAGTACAGCAAAGGCTTTATCTGTTTCTCAGGGATTATTCAATGTTGTAAGAAAAGTTATCGGAAAAAAGTTATCGGAAAAAATTTATCGGAAAAAAGTAATCGGAAAAAAGTAATCGGAAAAATTTTAATTAAAAAAAAAACTTGTAACTGATAACAAATCATGTGCAATTGTTGTAAAAACAAAACTTAACCGTAATCGTAGTCGAAATTTTAGTTAAAAATAAAGGATAGTATATAGAGTGTAGTGAAAAGGAGCTTTACACTATAGCTAGAGCTGCCTGAAATTCCCACGTCTCTTATTGTGAGATGAGGGAACTCTTGATTTGACTATTTATAGAGAAAATTACTCCACCTTTTTAAATTGCAAAAATCATACGTATAAGTTTTTTATCGTCTGCGGTATTAGTCTCTGCGACGCCTTCATTTTGAAATCAAGCACTTCTAATAGCTTAACGTTACTAAAAAAAAAAAAAATTATAAAAAATAATTGTTCACACTGTTGCATAAACTAAAACTCAAAATTAAAATTAACGTATAAGAAAAGTTAAATTCTTAAAGTTAAAATGAGTAGGATATCATGTGTTTTGCATTATTTCTACTTCATTTATTATTAGTCTGGCAACTTTTATAACTAACTGTTGATACATACTTACATAATTGGTCATTATAAGCCTTCAGTGAGGATTACAATTTAGTTTCTCAAACCACTTATGATAAGTGTGGTAATTTTATACATGAGTGGCGAGACCAACAGTTTGAAGTCGACTCCGCAACTCTATCATGGCACTTTTATTGGCTCTCAGAGTTTTGTCAGAGATCTGCTGAGAAGAAATATTAGCTGAAAAAATATTTTTTTATATTTCGGTTTGCTGAAGATACCGCTTTGTATCGTGGTCCCACGTCCAATGTACTGCCAACTAGACTACGGCGACCACAGTTTTTTTTTCTATTTATTTATACCTCATTTATTTTTAGTCTGGCAACTTCTATAACTTTACTCCTGATTTAATATTGTTATTCGTTTCATTTTCTAATTTTTACGGAATTTTTCTTAGCATGTGTTTGGTACTTTGGCGTTTTTACAATACTACAAATATATACATAGGTTAAGTGTGATGTGCAAATCCATTTGGACTAGCAAAAAGGAGAATTTTGAGTGGGAAGGTAAATTATATGTAAAAACAAAAATATTACAAAAAGTAAATAATACATTAGGATTTCGGTGTCGTGTTTATAACTTTTACTTTTCTGTTTTAATATCTGCAAGGAATTTAATATCGAATAACAAAACTAACAAGAGGTGTCTAGAAAACATCCAACCATTCACTTCAATGCTAATATTAGCTTGGAAAGAAATTTCTCAAACAAAATTTGTATTTCAAACACCATTTCCTTCAATTGTTGGCCACCAACCAACAAAACTTGTTAGGAAATAAAAAAAAAATATGAACACAAACATAATGTCACAAAATACTAAAAGATATGAAATGAAAAGAAAAGAAAAGAAAAGAAAAGAACAGACGGAGAAAAACGACAAGACTTAAGAAGACTAGTAGCATAGATAAGAAGTTGTCTGCTTTTCATTTCAAGGAAAATGACAACCTCTTATACGATGTGACAAAGTGGATGAAATGTTGGTTGATGTTTGTACAAAAACTACATACGCATACGTAAACATTTTCACAGGATTACAAACAATATATTTTTGAATTAAAAAAAAACAAAAACAAAAAAAACAAAAACAAAATATGAATTCTTCTCTATGATCCTGGAAATGATGTACACGATAATAATAAAGTTTTTTTTCTCTTTTCTTTTCTTTTTTTTTTTTTCTTTGCTTGTGGGTTGCTAAGAAGAGAAATTTTTTTTCAGCTTTCTTTAGAGAGTAATTGTGAATAGGAAGAATTAGAAAAGTAATCATCATCATTATCATCATCAACTTCATCTTATTTAACAACAAAAAAAAAATATAATGGCTTGGAAAAAAAATAGCAAATCATTAAATTTTTTTGTTTTTTTTTTTTAGTTTTTTTTTTTGTGTTTTTTGAAACACAAATTTATTTACCAGANNNNTCATTTCCTTAATAAAAGTACTTGTGAAATACAAAATGACGATACACAATATAAAAGGGAAGTAAACGAATTGAGATTCTTATGGGGGGAGCCATTAACATTGATGACAGTTTGCTGACAACTTTTGTTCGTAATGAAAAGTTCTAAAATAAAAAACAAAATGATAAACAACGGCTAATTTTGTATTCTTTCGCTCAATATCCATACCAAGATATCATAGCCCAAAGATCTTTCCCAAATCTTGGTGTTTTAAGTACCACTACATAGTCAGGATCTTGATTGGTATTCGAATCTGGACTGCTTTGATTTGTAGTCAAGTACTTTAGTTATCGTACCATGCATATGTACATACATACATACATACATACGTAATTAGTCATTACAACACTTCAGTCAGAAACTCCTTCCAGCTTCTCACACCACTTACATATGCTGGGTCTGTTAATTTTATACATTAGTGGCGGGACCTAAAGGCTACTCCGAACGATAGACTTTTTTTTTTTGTTTACTCTTTGAGTTTTTGCTAGAAATCTGTTGAGAGGCGGATGCTGCAGAAATTTTTTACGTATTTCGCTTTGCTGTAGATTTCTGATGTGGGATTTAAACCGTAGTCCCACGTCTAATAAGCCAACAAATTATCTACTAGACTATGACGACTGAATTAGCATATCATAATCCAACCAAGTTATTATGTTTATGGAGTTCTTATATCCTTTTTTGGTCCTTACAGGGACTCATCTAATGTATTGACCCTTCAATGGTCCATGAAATATGAACTCAACAAAATTGTAATTGTTGTGCGTAGAAATATATTGACTTTAGAGCTTTAGTCTGTCCATTTCCACTACTAACCCCATAAAGGATTAAAGCAGGGCAAACATTTTTCTGTAAATAAAATTACAATTCTGGCAATCCCTTTTTAAATTTAATAAATCCCTTACAAATGGTTTAAAAGTCATTTAAAATATTTAAATATTTTAAAATATTTTCCAAAACAGTTCTTTAACTCCTCATCAAAACATTTTAATTTTTAATATTGTTACGACCATGTGTGGGTGGGTGCCTTATCATGCTTCCACCTGTTATTAAAAATATGAACTCAATAACGTTTCTCTTTCTTTTTTCTATTTTTGTTTTTCTTTTCGACTCTTGCATCATCATTATAAAAAAAAATCTTCTAAATATATATACGTATGTATGTGTGTGGGTGCTTAAATTCATATATTCTTTTATGGTATACCCAACCAACCATATAAGATATGTAATCCTATTTCATTTCCGGTCTATTCATAGATTTTTCGTTATTAATTCTTATTTATGTAGACTATTAAGGCAAAAATAAATGAAAGAAAAAAAATACCATGGCATTCCATACATACATACTTACATACATACATACATGCGTACATACATACATACATACATACATACATACGTACATATATACTTTTTTCTTTATTAAACTATTTTTTTTAAGGATTATATCTGCAAATACTTAGATTATAATGGAAAATAAATGCTAAAGTGCTTTCGGATTCGGATTACTTAAATATTAAATTGGAGAAAATATTAAAGCAAAAAAAAAAAAATTAATAAAGAGCACTATGGGTCCTTCAATACGCATTATAATCTATTTTTAATACTCGGAATATGACAAATATTTCTACTATTTTCTAAATTATTTTTAATGACAATTTTTTAAAGATTAAGTTTCTTTTTTTTATTAAAAATCTCTTTTTAATTCTTTATTTCTATTGATTTCTATTCTTGTTTCTTGTTTTTATCTTTAACGTCTTGTATTATCGGCATAAATTTTTAATATGTTGTTGTTCTTGTTGTTGTTATCTTGAAATACTTTACATATCGAATTCCTTAACGGATTTTCTTCTTTTCATCATCATCTTATATTGCTGCTGTTACCCTACCCTACCATACCATACCATACCATACCATACCATAGCAGACTGCATGCAACAGCAGATTATCCTTTTGAACATGCTAACAATACATACTTGTCTGCATACAATACATAGATAAATACATATACACTCTTATATATGTATTGATTCATGGCATCTAAAGTTTTTATTCAAGCATTATTAATCTTCTAGAGAAAATGAAATAAAATGGGAAAAACAAAAAAGAAATGCAAAAAAAAAAGAGAGAATAAAACTAGGATTTCTAATACGTACTTAAGTATGCTTAACACGCACGCAAATATAAAAATAAGTTTTCAAAAGTTTTTCTGCCTTTTTGAAAACCAACTCCACTTTACTTTGTCCTTCGTTAGTGAAGCTTAACATTTCTAAATCGCATGCGAGGTTTTCATATTAAAGTGAGAATATAAGAGGTATTGCTTCAAATGGTACAACAAAAATTAGAATCTTGGAATTGAAACAGTAAATACATTCTGTAAAAACTTTCCAAGAAGAATATCCCATGCAATACAATACTACTCTCTACAGAAGTTAGATAAGTACGTAGGCAGGTAGAAGAGAGGACGGTCAATCGGTGGCAGTCCCTCCAGATCATCCATGTAGGAAGCACTTAAGTACCTTTTTCTCCTTTGACAAAGTGCCGCGTATGTACCCAGCAAGTCATCCTTTTCGTCATCCCTGCAGCCGTTCCAATGTGTCCAAGACCAATGCACCTCGCGTGCGTACCTATAATGTAATGCCCCATAATGGCGTGCATTTCTGGAGTATAAGCAGACTTACCGTGCGCCGTTATAGATCTTCCAAGAGTCAAGAATTCATCGGAGGATTTAATGGTGTTGCCTCCATGGCCAGTTCATTCGCTTTATAGTTTCTCGAAATATCACTGTGCCCCAGTAGCCATATGATATGGACGTAAAGATATCTACGGTGTATATCAGCTATACACCGTCTGGAGTTTATCACGGCGGAATTTAGAGCCAGGCGGCTATCAGAAAGTATGCCAATGTTTCGCTTGGAGATATTTTCGTCTCCAATTCTCGTCACAGCCTGTATTGCCAACACCTCCGCCTAAAAGACACTAAAGTGGCGCAACAGCATTATAGACTGGACTACTCTGACTGACTCTTAAAAAAAATTCCACTCCCAACAGTTGCGTTCAATTTAGAGCCGTCGGAGATGAGGCGCACCGATGTCATTTAGCCACTGCTCGGATAACAAAA
The DNA here is from genome assembly GCA_005959815.1 of Sarcophaga bullata. NCBI lineage: Eukaryota > Metazoa > Arthropoda > Insecta > Diptera > Sarcophagidae > Sarcophaga > Sarcophaga bullata. Next base: position 65,963 of record QOCX01000162.1, read on the forward strand.
GATAAAATGGGCAATGATTAGGCTACAGGAGGAATACGTTACGGTTATTTTCCTAACCTGTTAGCTCAATATGGAGCTTGGCTACGTTATAATAGAAAATTGTGCATTCATGGCCGATTACAAACTAAGATCTTTCAATACGATTCTGTTGTTTTCAATGCAGATCTACGGTGATCGTTTGCAGATTGCCTTTTAACTCGTCAAACTACATTCAAACAATATTTTATTGTCCATGTTAATTCAAAGTTTAAAAGACTGCATTTTTAGCCCTGTTTTAACAATCCTACTTCTAATGCCTAATTGTATCCAATAAAATATGAAACTCTCCCTATATTTGGTTTGATTTTAAATGAACATACAAAGCAAGTGGCTACACTTCATATGTACGAAGTTATTATTTGACTTTATGCAGCATTGTTCCTATTGTTGTATGGTTGTAGTTGTTGTATGTAATTAGTATTTACACTGTTGCGTTTCTCGACTGATTAAGAAGGTAAATTAAAACGATGCCATCCATCCATACCAATATAATGAAGGCTTTAAAAATGTTGCATGTTGCAATATAGAAAAGAATAACAACAACAATAACAACAAAATTCAAACAGTCTGTGGTGAATTAAGTTTAATGACATGAAGTTTGCCCCCCTCCATGTAACAGTTTCTGTTTTTGGACCAATCATATTCGTACACTCAGTCATACTCAGTGATATTCATTCCTACACTTATTTAAACAGAGTGACCCTATTCTTAAGCTTATTCATGCCATGCAATTCTGTGAATGAGGAAAATATGACTTTCTATTCTATTCTAGACATTGAAATTGGCAAAATGCCTTCTTCAGTTATAATCGAAAGAAGAAAAGAAACGTAAAACTCGTAGAGAAAATCTAGACAAATTACAACGGCATTAACCAATCCCCCTACTACCACTGACAAGACAATAGTGATCATGTTTAAAATATTTTCCAACATTATTATCACTGAACATAATGACTATCATCATCATAATTAGAATCAATTTTTGTTAGCAATCCTTATATATTAATCAACACTCCCATCTCTGGGTGAAGTAGATATTTGCTGTGTATGATCAAAAACTAATCATGAAATTGAACAACTTTATTTAGAACGTCATTAGACTTGTACGATTGAACGTGATTTTAGGTGCAGTTTTTTAAATTAAATACTGAAATTGAATTGATTGAAATCCATCTAATTAGTGAGAACCACTTATTTATGCATAATAATGTTTGTTACTTGAGAAAAAAAAAAGACGAAAATCGATAGTCAAGTCGTGCAATATACCCTCTAATGCCTGAAAGATGGAGTATCTAATCTTCAAAGACAGATCTGAAGCTAAGATTAGTTAATATTGTATTACGTTCTTGGGACCAAGTGTTGCAATCAGTGAATGGAGGTCAGAATTACAATGTCGAATAGGAGAAATTATGGCCGTGGAGCATGCGGTACACTAGTATACAAAATGTTTTCAATTATGCTTTAATATAACTCGGGTTCTTCAGATTCTACAAGATGTTCTCTGCACGTCAATATTATATTGTATAGGTTAGGTTAGAGTGATAGCTTTACTACTAAAGCTCAATTGAGCAAGCATTCGACAATATTCGTCTCTTCTTATTACTCTTTTCAAACAATCGAATTACGAGAAGTCCACATCAGATTCGTTCGTTATACTACACATGAGGTTTAAGTTCCGTTCAATCTCACAGAAAACCCAACTTAATCTTACTTACCGTTAATTAAGCCTTTGATTTCGTTGCATTTTACCTGCGTTTCAAAGATGCTTTTTTACGGTAGACATCGTGCTCCATTGTGCAACGTATGTACTTATTTAATTGGCCATTAACAACCCGATTATCGGACTTCGGTCTGCTTCAGCACATCCTTCCAGGAGACTCTGTTTCTTGAGCGCCTTTCCAAGTTGGTCATAACAGGGCTTCCCCGTCTTGGCCCTTCCAGTGCAAACAAAGTCGTCTTCTTCACCGCATTAAATGCCTCATCATTCGAACGACATGGCTGAGCCATTGTTGGATCGAATGCGGAAATCATTGCCAACTTGCACTATAGACTAGTATACTCTCAAGGCTGCTGCATCAGTGTTTAATACTGTCCATGCAGCTGCGTCATAAAGAAGCACGGCGAGAATTGGTGTCTTGTAGAGGATTAGTTTCGACGTACGGGAGAGGTCTCTGCTTTTCAACTGCCTATTGAGACCATAGTAGCACCAATTGGTAAGAGTAATCCTACGCTTAATTTCCAGACTGACATCGTTTTTGGTGATAGCGTCGGAGCCAAGATAAATAAATTCCTTGACAACATCGAAAGAATAATTATCGGCTTTAATCTGGGATCCGATACGGCGACAACATATACTTCGTTTTGTTATCATTTACCGCCAGACCCATTTTAATAGACTTCCGTCCAATAGTACTAACGGCATGAGTATTATCTCGCTTGATACGCCCTATAATGCCATTGCCGTCGTCTTGTCTGAAACCTCGCACTGTATCAAAAGGTTGGGAGAGGCCCATTCCTATCTTGACGGAGCTACAGAAATTGCTTCGCAACAATACCGAGCTCAGACATTTTTAAAATGTTTGCAAATTATCAAGAACTTGATCTATTTTTCTTCTGCAATTGGCATCGTCTAATAGTTAAAGTTTCGAAGGTTCAGACAGCAGCTATTGTTGATAAAGATTAGAACGCGCATTGGATCTGCCATTATATTTTTCCAGAAAGTTTTGTTTCTACCAAAGACAAATGGCAGCCCTATCATACTGGGCTAGTTACCGTAGTCTAGTAGGTAAAGTGTTGGCTTGGCAGACGTGAGGTCACAGTTCAAACCCACAGATCAGACATCTCCAACAAAACAAAATATGAAAAAATATTTTTACGGCTACTTCACCCCAGCAGATTTCTGGCAAAAACTGTGAGTGTAAAATAAAATTGCCAAAGAAAAGTTTCACAGAAATCTGTTCTTCGGATATAAGTGGTGTGGGAAGCTAAGGTTGCCATGAAACTTACCATGAATGGATTAAGAACCGAAGAAGCCAGGTAAATCATTGATTTTTATTCTCGAAAATATATCGCCTTCAACACAAATAATCTTTCTCTTTCTCTTCGGGAATCTCTCCCTGGATTTTTAAAAGTCAGTGTTATTACTACACAGTATACGAGTATGTACGGATACCTAATTTGGCTAATTGTTTAAATTTCTTTAATGATGCTTCTTCTGTTACATTTTATTGTGCCTTTCAATGCATTCATTAATTTTTTCGAAATAAATTTTCTTTCATTTTTTGTTTTTTTATTGTTAAAGTGGCCGAGAATTTTATGATGCTTGTAAAAATTTTCGTTTCACTCAAAAAAAAAAAAAAAATGTTATGACCAAATAAAAGCAGTCAACGAAATAAATGCAACGAAATGGTTAGAAAAGAAAAAAAAAAATAATTTTTTTTTCCTTTTTTTTTTTGTGTTTTTTTGTTTAAATTGCTGCTGGTAATAATGACTGCCTTGTATTGTCATAGCAATTTCGAAGCCAACAGCAATATGACATACCATCAGCTCTAATACTATTTCTATTGATGGATTGTGTCGAATTTATGGCCACTGGACATTCATTTCATTTAACAGCGATTGTTAAAAATAGCATACGAAATAAAACAAAAACAACAACAATAGAAATTAGTTTTTTTTTATTATTATTATTCAAATAGAAAACTTTTATTGCGCTATCTGTCCGTCTGTCCGTTTGTCCGTCTATCCGTTTGTCCGTTTGTCTATGTCTATGTCAGTTGTAAAAATGTCAACAACACAATTTAAGCTCTTGTCTACAGAATGTTTTGTAAATAGGCCTCTCTTTTGAGCCTTAACTGCTCTGTGCTGTGCTGTGTAGCCTCTCAGCCCTTCTCTGATAACATACTGGCATTGAGTTTTGAAATTTGTTTGGTTGCGTTCAGTTGGTTTGGTTCGCTCGCTACTTGTTTATTTGTCTACTATATTGCCAGCCTACACATTTTTTTTTTATTTTTTGTTGTTGTTTTTCTATTTTTCTATTTTTTTTTTTTCTTCTAAAGATTTTATGGCAGTACTTTTTATGTTTGTTTTGTTATTTTTCTTGTCATTCTGTGACAAAAGTTGGTTGTCATTTGCAGTTATTCGGCTTTAACGTTTCATTTCAATTCAATTTTTTTTGTTTTTTTTTTTTTGTTTTTTTTTGTGAATTATTTTTGTTCGGGGACTAATAAAGTTTTATAACAAAATTTCTTGTACGTTTTTTCCTTTCCCAGTTGCTTTTTTTCCGTTCGTAGACATATTGTATAATCAGAGAAGAAGAAGAAGAAAAAAAAGAACGAAAGTTTGAAAAGAACTAAAAAGTATACGTATGTACACAATTTAATTTTATTTTTGACAATATCAAGAAATATTACCTTTTTTATTTTATTGCTGTTGAGAAATGTTAAAAATAAAATAAAATTCGATTGCCTATACGTAAGGATTTAATAAAGTACCACAGCATAACCTAGGGCTCTCAGCTGAGAATTTTTAATCAGAAAATAAACAATGAATTATTTTGGAATAAAAATCCAATATTTGTTTTTGAATTAAAGAAATATTATATTGGATGTGAAGAGTGTCTCAGTCTTATAATGGAATTTTTAAATTTAGTGGCAACGCTGCCACGTACATATGTTAAAAACGAAGGATGCATTAATATCCTTCAGACAGTTTTATAACCTAGTTTCACACAGTACTTGTATTGTGTGTTTTAATTTCATATGTAGAAGTGGCGGGTTCTACAGTTTAAAGTCGACTCCGACCGACAGATTTTTGAGAAACTTTTAATGGCAATTTTATTTCTTCAGAGTTTTTGGCAGAAATTTACTGAAAGGAATTCGCCGAAGAAATATTTTTTTCCTATTTCGTTTTGTTCGAGATGTACCATCTGCGGCTTAAACTGTTGCCTCAAGTCTAATAAGCCAACACACTGTCTACTAGACTACGATGCATACCTTATAAATACCTTATTGAATGTGCAAAATTATCGTATTTTAAGTTAAGGTTGCCCTCTTTTATACTCAAGCGCTTAAAAAGCCACATATTTTTCGATTTAAACTTCCAAAGCTTGAAGAAATGCAAATAATGGGTGATAATAAGTAATATTCTTACAGGTAAGATATCAAATCCATGTAAAAAATAGCTAGCTTCTCAAAACAAGATTAAATTTTATTCAATTGTAATCCTTGCCTGAGTACATGTGGGTAGTTAGCTAGATAGGGTAACTGGAGCCAGTTGAGAGTTTCTCATTAAAAAGAGAATGATTTCCCAGTTTGCGCAATTACACAAGACAAATGGATAGGATAACTTAACTGTGGTATAAAGCACCAGGTGTGGATCATCAGCTATGATGTAAATTTTACTGTGGTCACCTATGGTTGAAGAGATTGGCGTGGTTTCAGGTCATGGCCTTATATGTGTTTCGGTACATTCTGCCATTTGCATGCTGTGAAGTGCAGGAAAGTGATATAATCACACAATATGTCTGCTATTGACCAGACATAGCGATGAACATTAAAAGTATCCAATACAAGAATCTTTTTGCGTATGGGCTAATCTCGTTTAACTGAACATTATTAGGCTTAATGTCTGTACGGTTATCATTACAACCTCTCAACAAAATTGGGGCCGCTGAAACGTAAGATTTTTAACAAAAAGGGTAATGTTTTTTAAACAATCTGTCGTTTGATGGAGACACAAAACTGTTGGTACCACCACTCATGTATAAAATTAACACACTCAACATAAGTAGTACGAAAAACCATATCGCAGTCCTGGCTGAAGGGGTCTAATGACCAATTATGTCTGTTGTGTAACACAATTTAATAATTTTGCCATAATATTTTGCTAATCTTCTAGCAAATATAAAGAGCGTCTTTATTTTTAGTAGAAATATTTTCTAATCATCCCAAAAAGAGATTTATTGCTCTTAAAAAATATTTCAAGTATAATCGTATATCGTACAAATAAGTTTAGTGCCTACTTTTAGGATTTCATTCAAGTGTGGCATAACATGCGGCTGTCTAACATTGTATAATTGGCTTTGTATAAGAAATTTTGAATCACAATAAAATTTTGTTATAAAAATAATAATTTTTTGGAATAGTAAAACAATAAAACTATTACAATAGAAAGTATAGTTTAAGGAGTTTTATGTAATTTTCTTCTTTTCAAGTTATCGGCGTATTCTAAGGAAGTTTCAATTCATTAAATAAATAAAATTAAATTAGGCAATAAAATAAATAATTTATTTTAGTTTTTCTATTACAATATAATAATAAAAAAAAAAGAAAAAAAATTTTGTTCGTAAAGTCTGTATTTTATTTAGTTTTTTAGAACCAAAAACTTTAGCATACTTCAAGTAACTTTAAGATTATGGTTTTTCTGTTTGTGTGTGTGTATTCTTTTATTTAATGTTGTTGTTGTTTTTTTTCTTTTTTTTTCTTCTTTTTTTCTAATATATACTGTTATATATGGTTTTGTATATCGCAATCTACTTAATCTTATAAATTTACTCATTTTAGGGGCAAGTTAATAAATTTTTATGTGACATGTAGTTCTGTTTTTATAGCCAAATTATATGTTTAGTTTTGTTTATAAAACAACACCACTTAACCAAAAACTTATTTTGCCAAACCAAACCAAACCAAAAACCAAAAACTAAAAAAATATAAAGAAAGTATTTATTCGGGTGCCACTATTATTTTCGAGATGTAAAATAATCGAATGAAACTAAATCGTAATGAAAACGAATATGAAAAACGTTGTAAAAACATTTATGGAAGAGAGAAATAAATTTTTGAATTTAAATCAGATATGCTACAACCAAATCAGTTTATACTGCTCATTTGCTCACATCAAATGTTATTGGATTTGTAACCTCTTTCTGGCTTGACCCAGATCAAACACAATTTATATTTCTGTCCGAGAAAGCATGTTTAACTATTAAATCGAAAATACAACATGAAAACTAATCCAACCGCAGGACGTTTCATAGCAAAAGTTGTTCCATGTTTCACTTTTGATAAACAACATCAAACCCCAATAGAAATCTACTATAAAAGATTTCTTATTATTAAATTAAGAAGTCGTCGTTGTATTGGAGATAGTGCGTCGGCTCATTTGACGTGAGGCCACGATTCAAACCCCAAGCTAGACATCTCCTACAAAACGAAATATGAAAAATATTTTAACTATGTCTTCCTCTTAACAGATTTCTGGCAATAAAATTGCAATGAAAAGTTTTTTTTTTTTAAAAACCTATCGTTCGGAGTCGACTTTAAACAGTAGGACCTTATACATAAGCAGTGTGCGAAGGTCGTCATTTTGCCGGAAGTGTTGCAATGACCGATTATGTTATGTATGTATGCATTATTAAAAGCCACTGCATATCTAATAATTAAGCCATGCCGAAAACTATCATTGAGAAAAATCCATAAATTAGTAAAGCTACTGTTGCCGTTGGTGTTTCTCTTGGTCCATGATCATGCAATTTTTTTTTTCATGTTTTCCGAATAAGGCCTATTAAATAAAAAGCAATGCTATGCTGTGTCCATATAGTACTTCGGTAGTTTAATAGTTAATGTGTTGGGTAATTAGATATGAGGCCGTGGTTCAAACCCCAGGTCAGACAACTCCAACTAAATAAAATAAAAAAAATTTTCTTCGGCAACTATCTCTCAATAGGTTTCTGGCAATATCTTTGAGTGAAAAATAAAATTGCCATGAAAAGTTTCTCAAAAAAAAATCTGTCGTTCGGAGTTAACTTGAAACTGTAGTGTGAGAAGATTGATTGTAATCGAGACAGAAGAGTTGTAATGACCAGTTATGCGTGCATGTATGCTATGATTGGAATCAAATTATTCCTGCAATATAATGGTTATGATGGTCAAAAACTGCGGACTCTAAACTGGTGTCCAAAGTCTTTCAATTGAAGCTATGGTGTACAACAACAACACCACAAATAAAAGGCAAATTTCTTAAAACTTTTACTGGCAGTAATCCGGAATTCTTCACTGTCACCTTATGTTACCATAACAGTCTACTAAAGAGAAGGCATTTGAAACAGTTGACATTATAAAGTCCTTGAGTGAATTTCATTTTAATGTGACAGATACGGCGTTGAATTTTAATTCAGAAATCCTTTAGTTTCCTAAAAAGTCCTTTAAAATGTAAGAAAAGTCTTTAAAATGTAAAGAGTTTGTTAGCAACTTCCTTTACTTTTCTTAAACATCATAGAGCTGTCGGGTAGCAAAACCATTTTATTCAGGAGTTTTATTTAATTTTACTTTTTTCGGTTTCAATAATCAAGTTCTTTCAGCCAAACAGGTGAATGGTCTGCTGTAACCGGGCCTAAGCTAATAGAAGCTAACAATTTGTAATTGCTTACTAGCAGACATTCAATTATTTTTCGGGAACAACGTCAATGCCTACAGTTCTGGATATACTTTGAAATCAATCGCAATTCATATTTTCATACCTAAAACTCGTTCCATTTTCCACGTTAGAATTCTAATTCCATAGACAATTTAAATTATTCGGTTACTTGTCTAAACGACGGCCAACAACTTGTATTCAAATTCAGCAACAAAAAAAAAAAAAAAAAAAAAAAGAACAACCTTGAAATCTAACTGCAAACATACATGCAAACAAGTTTACACATGCTTAAGTATGTATAAATATGCGGACACACTCTCTCTCTCGCTCTCTCTTTCCTTTTCCCTCACTCATACAGCTCAAGGTAATTCTCGGCTTAAAGGAGAAAGAAAAAAAAATTGAAAATTTACGAGATTTGCGTGTTAAATGAAAACCATTTTTATATCGTTTCCTTAGATTTGCAAAACACAATTGTGGCACCACCACTGCTACTAGTATTTGCCAGTATTTGTATTTACCTACCTACATACACATACGGACAATATATGTACATGTGTGTGTGTATGTATGTAATTTAAAGCATATTTTCAAAGTAATTTCGTTTGTGTGACTTAAAATTTATGAAAACGAAAAAAAATTGTTTTTTAGCTGGAGTCATAAGAACATATAAGTGGGCTCATTAAGATCAAAGCAGGCAAACGTAAAAGAATGAAGTGCTGAATAAGTTTTCTCTTTTTTAGTTTTGTATTAGAATCTATTTGAAATAGAAATACTGTCTTAAAGCTTGTCATTTTCATTAACACTGTAATTGTCAAACTCTCTACGTATTTTGTAGTCTTAAACCAATAACAAGAAAAAAATTAGGTCAAGTTGTTTAGCTTTTGTTTTCTGGTCTGCCACAAATTGTTCGCCAAATGACAATTAGATCAACTTAAACGATAAATGAAGGATAATCAGCTCTTAATAATTAAGTTTTCTAGTCTCCGACAGTTGATGATTGACATATTTTTGAAGCCACATCTGTCAAACTTAGTTACTTATTCAATTGGCCATTTTAAACCTTTAGTTAGGATTACTACCTAGTTTCTCACACCATCAATGTTTTTAATTTTATTCATAAGTGGCTTGACCTTCAGTTTGAAACCGACTTCGAACGACAGACTTTTTGAGAAACTTTTCACAGCAATTTTATATGCTCTCACAGACAGCGAAGCTGAAGCAGCCATTTCTAAATGAACGTGAAGAAACAAAATTCTTGAATTTGGATAGACACCAATCAACATGAGGTACAAGAACGTCCAATGTAGTACAAAAAAGTCACAGCTAGACTTGAATTTTGAACTGGCGGCGACGTAATAATTCCATAATGATGTTGGCCAGGCCATTGATGTCAACTGCGAAGATTAGCTATTTCTTATAACCTCAATCTATCATTGGATTCAACAGCTCGGCATTATTTGCGATGCAACTCATGCCACGTTGAATATTCTCCACGAGGACTCGGTCATCTTATTTCCTACATATTACCTGTAATTGTGCGGCCTTTTTATTTGGCTATCAATGTTTGCACTATAGCACCAGTTTTATTCCTAGTGTCTTTATAATAGCAAAAGAGTTTCCAACATCTTATGATGCTACAACGGCCCTTAACTTAAGTTTTTATTTTTTTAGATTAATTCAAAAGCATAGAACTATCACAGAGCAAATGCATTTCCATACCTTGTTTCAGTTTAATTTACAGGGTTTTCCACCATCTAAACAGGTACTAGGATAGTAGGGCTGCCCTTTACCTTTTGTGGAAATATTGTTGCTCGGTGTGTTATAATGAATTGAGAAAATCCGCTGGGAATTCATGAGTCATGGATTATTTAAAGGACTAACTAAGCCTTTTAATATTTAAAAATTTATAACATTCATCATAAAATGATTATGTTATATTCGAATTGTTACGATGTTTCGGTTAAGCACGTTTAACGATGACGTCACATCACCTTCTGGCTGGTCAATGAACTATCATCCATTCTACCTCAAAGTTTTAAAAAGAAATTCTGGAAGGAAAGGCAAGAGCATTGATCTAATAATTCAATATTCTATCCAGAATCAATTAAGAATCAATAAGTGAACGTGTCATCTCAACAGTAAAAAATATTTAAAACTTAAACTTAAACCCAAACAATTACAACGAATACACTTCTCTAATATGCTTACATCCCAGCTCCATTATTATGGGGTGTTTATAAAACGTTCATGTGCTTATAATTCGAATTTTCAAAAATCCAATCTGCTTCAGTTCACCTTTAACTCTGTACACTTTTACTCTTCTGTTCTTGCATCAATGTTTTTGAAAGGATACGACACTGAGTGTGTTTACGCAAATCCTAAAATTTTGTTCAATTTTGTTTGCATAAATAAATATTTAGAGAAACCTGTCAAACCTGTCCTTCAAATTTAATCTATTATGGAGTACAATACCACCTTCTGGCTTTAAATATATATACATACATACATACATACATACATACATACATGCAATACATATACTTGTAGCCTTTGAACTAACACCGCCTGCCTATACAATGTCCTGAAGTCCTTTGTGTCATAATAACAATTCAATAAAATTGCCATTCTATGGCGAAACAAGATTACAACAATAACAACAGAGCCTAATAACGGTAATAGTTGATGTTGCAAAAACCACTTTTTTCGCACTCAAAACCATCGTATAGAATGTAGAAATAAATTTAAACTGAAAGAGAAGCATGTATGCGTGTATATGAGCATAGTTTATGAAGTTTAAACATGTAACGTTGTTAAGGCAGTAACTAAAAAGCATTTCCGTTGCCAAATACAATAAGTGTATGGGCCGTTTTGTTCTTCACTCAGCCAGCCAGTCATTCGTTTATTCATTCTTTCAGTCGTCAGTCATTCATTTCATTTCATTCACCCCTTCTTAGGGAGTGTATTCAAGTGATTGATTGTTTTAGGAAAATAATTTAAATAATAAACAACAAAACCAAGAGAACATTTTCATGTTTTTTCTTTTTTCTTTTTCTTCTTTTCTTTCCACTTCTTTCTTTCTCTTTCAATTTGCATAGTAGAACAAGAACGTGTCAATGTTAAAAACAGAGAGAAATTGATAGTTTGAATTACTTTTAGATTTACAAGCCTTAATTATATGGCACAAGTTAAATTTAAGAATATACAGACGAGTATTGTAGTCTAGACTGCTATACATAGTATTTAGAAAATAAAAGATAAAGATATGAAAGACATACATGACCTTTTTGTGTACCGATGTGTATAGAGTTGAAAAGGTTGCAATTATAGGTGGCCCTGAAGACTATTTTAGATCGTTTAAAAGCAATAGCCTTCAATTCAGAATTTAATAAAAATAAATACCCTAAAAAACAGTTATTAAATCATTAGTGGATGCCGTGGTAATCTAGTGGGTAGTGTGATAGACTATTTGCATGAGGGTCATGGGTTCGATTCCCACCACAGTTGGCACTGCTATGACACTATACCAAGCATATAGTCAGAGTTACTCAGCTGCTATATAATTAAATATAATTTGTAATTGCATTGCAATTAATAAATAAATAAATAATTAAAATAAATCAATGCATTGGCATAGGCGTCCACTAAGATGAACTGAGGCAACAGTGCAATGGCTTGTCTTAATTAATTTTTATCGTAGAATTAGTCATTTCATCGCTAATTGCGACTTTGAACGCAAGTTGTACATGCAACGGCGGACAGAAGAGCAGACTTTAATTATTCACAACATAACCTCCAGTTGTCGTTGTAGTGCCTAGTAGGCAGTATGTTGGCTTATAGACGTGAGACTGCGGTTCAATCCGCAACTCAAGTATTTCCAACGAAACAAATATTTTTTCGGCGATTTCCTCTTAGCAAATTTCTTGCAAAAACATTGGGAGAAAATAAAATTGCCATGAAAAGTTTCTTAAAAATTTGCTGTTCGGAGTCGACTTTAAACTGTAAGTCGGTGCCGGCATTATTGCATTAAATTAAAGCACACAATATAAGTGTTGTAAGAAACTAGATCGTCATACTGACTGAAGGGTTGTAATGAACAACGTATGTGTGTCGATATAAGTCTTTTGTTTTACTTCGACCGGCTGACAACATTACCTTCTAGCTTCTGACACCACTTATGTTGTGTGTGTTAGTTTCATATCTGAGTGGCGCAACTTACAGTTTAAAGTCGACTCCGAATGACAGATTTTTTTAGAAACTTTTTTCATGGTAATTGTGTTTATTCTCAGCGAGAGGAAATCACCGAAGTAATCCGGTGATTAAAACCATGGTCACACGTCTAACCAATACCTTACCTACTAGACTACTACGACTACCTTGTTTTTTAAATGCTGTTCGAAATTCCTATATAACAGTTAGAGAAACTCTGTATTTGCCTTCCGTTAAACTTTGTAGCATAGTGTGTTAATAAATAAAATTATTTCGATCCTTTACTGGAGATATTTTGCTTAAAATTGATTTTTTTTTTTGTTTTCGAAACGATATTGAAATATTCGGCAACAATGATTCAATTTACTTTGTTGTTAGAGAGTTACAACGTATTCTTTTAACTGTTGCTGCTAAAACAAAAATTCCATTGAATCCGCAGGCCATGTTAGCCACCAAAAAAAAAAGGAAGAATGAAGTAATAAAGAGACCACTTAGTATGGAAAAGCCTTTAACATGTGTGTGTGTGTGTGTGTGTGTGCATAAATTTCTAAATGAACGTCCAAAAATCGAAAAGGAAAAGCAATTTGATTTTAACATCAAAAGAGAGAAAATTTTTCTATAAAAATGGGTATTCATAATGGCAGAACGGTACGTAATAAAAATATTTCCGTCTATCTATACGAATACTTATGTATCCTTGCCACGACCAGGTACTAGCATATCTACATGAAAAGTTTACAAAAGACCATTGTTAAGGGAAAAGTTTTTAAGTCAAGTTTTTTTTTTTTTTTGCAACAATGAATCATTTTGAAAAACACATTCTCACACTCTTTCTAAACGTGTTATTGTGCTGAAAAGAAAAAGAAAAAAAGGAAAAGAAAAAAATCAAGACAAATTTGCATAAATTTCCGCGTCTGTAGTCGTGTCTAAAGTGTTTTACTTTTTTCTGTTTTTTTTTCTTTCCGTTGAAAAAAGTTTTTTGGGCGCAAACAGCAAAATGAAAGCAGAGAGTAACAAAGTTAAAGCATTTAGAAAATTTTGAAAAAAAATTTTCTTTTTTTTACAATTGCCCTTCCATGAATTATATGTTTAAAGGATAAATGTCTGTTTTATTCATAAATTTCAGTATATGCTTAGGGTGCATATTGGTTGTTAGCAAAACTAATTTCTTGTTGTCATATGTGCTCACTTGCATGATGCATTATTGATTAGAATTTTTAATTAAAATTTTTATTTAATTTCACACATTTTTTTCAAAATATTTTCTATTTTTTATATCTTTGCA
>QOCX01000162.1:79926-90189 GCA_005959815.1 Sarcophaga bullata
TTGAAAAATTTAATTCAACATTCAAACGTAAGTAAATGTTTAAGAACTGCACTGCTTCATGCATGTGGTATAAATTTTGGAAAAAATTTGTAATTTTGAATAACCTGCATTATAAAACAGGGTCATTAATCGCCGTAATCTAGTAGATCGTGAGTTAATTTATTAGAAATGAGATCAAGGTTCAAACTCCAGGTCAAACATCTCAAGCAATACGAAAATATGAAAAATAATTTCTTCTTGTTATGAAAAAGATTTTCAAAAATCTGTTATTTGGAGTCGACTTTAAACTGTTGGTCCTGCCACTGCCATTGATAAAATTAAACATGTGAGAAGCTAGGTTGTAATACTAGCTGAAGGATTGTAGTGACCAATTATGTCATGTAAGACAAAAGTCATGTACCATTGTCTTTTCGCAATTATAGCAACAATACTGTCCTTAAAATATATAGGGTGTCCTCAAAATATCTTCCTCCATCATGTTGTGCTGATAAACTCGGTATTTTATATTTTATTAATAATACATCAAGTATTTCGTAAACTGCATTGACTTCGCTTGCGGAAAACACAGAAACTATGTCCATAAGAGACCTGAAATGGTCTCAATTTGGTTTTAGAATCCTTTAAATTGATTTGAGTACTCTCATATTTGCTCAAATCTTTACTGCTTCTTCTTGAATGTATTCTTAATACATAAACTGCGTTTTATCCACCATACCTTTCCATATATTTCTTCCTATTCTGTAGAGAATTTCCTACTCAACCGCGAAGCTTCTCGCAAGCTCTTCTGCCAGCGGCTTTTCACGAATTTTCATCAAAATTCAAGATCTAATAGGAACTTACAGTTGCCTGATTCAGCCTACTTACGACAGTCCCATTGTAATTTCCATTTAAACACATAAGAGCCAAGTGGTTGAATGGCATCAAATAGAATTTACCAAGTTTTGTTTCCTCTGTATATTAAACTCTGGTACCGAACACTTCGATTCCTGTTACACTATCTGTCACTGACCCATATTTAGTCTCTTCCCTAAGGGATTTAAAAAAATTGCATACTGTTCCGGTGAAGTGTACATAACATAATTGGTCATTACTTACACCACTCATATTGTGTGTGTTAATTTCATGCGTAAGTCGCATGATCTACAGTTTAAAGTCAATTCCGAACGAGACATTTTGAAGAAGCTTTTCATGGCAAATTTTTAAAAACTCAAAAGTTTTTACCAGAAATCTGCTAAAAGAAAATTGCCGAAGAGCTGACCTGGGCTTTGAACCGAAGCCTCAGGCCTAATAAGCCAACACACTACCAACTAGACTACGACGACGTATACACAGAACAATTAAAAACTTAAAAGGAGACACATTAGTGTGTCTACTCTTTCACTTCAATTGTAATTAGTAAATCAGAATATGACTTTTGCCCCTCACAACTATATTTGAACAGATTAGAGTACTCTCCTGGCAACACATTAGCAACATTTTATTTTTGTTTTTTTTTTTTGCACGTGAAAAAGTATTTCTAACATTGTAAACAAACTTTACAAAGTTTTTCCATCTGTGCACTCTCCCCGCGCGCCCCCTCGCAATATGATTTATAAATTTTAAAATAAAAGCAGATAATGATCATATGTTTGCGTGTTATGTTAACACAATATAAAAAATGATTTATAAACCTTAAAGGTAAGGTGTTCCTCTTCTCCTGTAATAATAATTTATATTTTTTGGATTTTTTTTTTTTTTTTTGTTTTTAATTTCTTAAAAAAAAATTACTTACTTTAAGGGTAATGTTCTCTTCATACAACTCATAATAGAAACAAGAATTTATGCGATTGTAAAATATACATGATAAAAGCATAATTTTTATATGAATTTTATAGACATTACTCCCTCCACCTTGGTAGCTATATTTGTTTTAGTCTGGCTATCCTAATTTCTTGATTAGTTGCGTGTAGTACATTGGCAAGTACAACTACTAGGTCTTGGCCTTGAATTCGTTTTTAGTTTCAAATTATCCTCAAACTTAAATAAAAGAAAGTATGTGTGAGATATCTCCTAAATGTTTAATTCCTTTGAAAGATCAAGATCAAGATCATATGTGTGGAATACAACATTGTTCAAATATACGCCACGGTTTCACTGGGTGAAGCGCATTCAAAATGTCCAATTCTCTGTTAGTCTGGTGGATAAATCAAGTCAAAGTGATCATTTTATTAAATCAAGAATACGGTTTGACAGATAATTCATCTACTGAAGTGCGTCCTATAAAGGTATTGAATTACTTTGGTAGCCAAATTTTTGCTCAAGAATTCATTATGTTCGTTGTTGGTGTATTCTGTGAAATCAGATTACTGGGATATTTTATGAAGTTTATACGATTAGATCCGAAAATTGTTTAATCGTCTTATATTTTTGAACTTAGGTTTAGGGATGTGTTTGGAGGAAGACACCCCCCCCCCCCCCCCCCCCCCCGCCCCTCTTTAACAACCATTTCAATAGTATTTACAAATTTTCTTTAATTTATCAGCGTAGTCTAGTAATTAATGTATTCACCCCGAGCTCCGACATCTCGGCACAAAATCGAAGTATAAAAAAATATTTCTTCGCCTATTTCCTCTCAACAGTCTTCTGCCAAAATTCCTGAGAGTACATTCTGAATCGACTTCAAACTATAGTTGCCGCCACTTATGTATAAAATTAACACACACACAACAAAACTGGTGTGACAATCTAGGTCGTAATACGGACTAAAGCATTGTAATAGTAATATAGAGTGGGTGATTTAAAAAATGGTTTGAAATTTTTCCAAAATTTATTTTTTGTTGTAAAATACAATCGTTGCGGTTAGAAATGGAATATTATTTCATTCATATGGCTGTCGGGGGTGGCCTCATAGTACTTCATTCGATCGTACCAATTTTCGTGCACTTTTTCGAGAGTATGGCATCGGCTTTCAAGTTATCTATTCTCTCTGATTTGTTGGCATAACACTTTTCTTTAACGACGTTCCACAGAAAAGAGTCCAACAGTGCCAAATCGCAGCTCTTTCGATAGCCAAGTTGCACCACCCTGTTGAAAACAGACATCGTTCACATCAGTACCATGAAGACTGGGTAGAAAATACACACCAAGTGGAGAGCAAGTACCCTTCAAGTGGGAAGAAAGTACCCACTAAGCTGAAAATTAATTTCATCCAAAAAACTCTTTTTTTTTGCAAAATCGACCTCATCGTGCAGTTTCTCGTTGGCCCAATAAATCCAAACGTTGCTCAAACTTAAATCGATTCATTGCGTTCAGTAGAGACAATAACCTGAATTTTGTGGTAGAATAGAATGACATAAGTATTGACGAATTCGAAATATCCGATTGGGGTTCAAATTTAAAACGATAGATCGTCCACCCTATATATGTTAGGTAATATAATTCTTTCTTTTTACTATGTATATGTAGGTACTATGTATATGTAGGTACAATGACCGTCAAAAAACTGTACACTAAGGATAAAGTTCTAACAATTCCCAAACTCAACTTTTACCATTTAAGGAGAGTGCCCAAAAAAATTTTGAAATATTTAGCAATTTTTTTCTTTCTTTTTTTTAAATAAAACGTTAATTTTTATTCGAAAAAATAAATGATTTTAAACCAAGTTAACTGAATCAACCACTTCAGATAATTCTCATCCCCTACAGTTCAGTAAATAATTGCTGAACAAAAAAAAAAAAAAAAAAAAAAAAAAAATCATTTCTGACATATTTATATAACATTTGCATTTATTTATCATAATTAATCGCCTAGCATAAATTACACAATAACGGTAATAAATTTTAAAAAAAATATGATTAATGTCTTAATTTAAATCATTTCTGACATATTTATATAACATTTGCATTTATTTATCATAATTAATCGCCTAGCATAAAATTACACAATAACGGTAATAAATTTTAAAAAAAATATGATTAATGTCTTAATTTATTCTAAACAAAGCAAAGAAAAGAAACGTAAAAAATAATTACAAGGGAAAGTAAACAGAATTCATATTTACCCAACAAAAAAAAACAAAAAATAAAAAAAAAATAAAAACAAATTGTAAACTCGTGTAAATAAATAAACATGGTTTTAGAAAAGTCAGTGCAAATGGGACTTTTCTTAAATATTTTTTTTTACAGTTTCGAATATTAGCACTTCTAGCCTTGAGAGTCAGTCAGTCGCTTGCTTCTTTTAGCAGGAACCTAAAGTGAAAATTATTTAAAATTTTTTTATTTGCCTTGACGAGAATAAAACTTTATTCAGCACTAGCAGTACAAATAAACAACTAAAATGTATGTGAACAAGAAATTTACGCAGAAACAGTACGAAGTAAAAGTTGATCGACAAAGTGAAACATTCAATATATTTTGCGGATTATTTCTGAAACATAAAATAGGCAAATGACTTAAAAACTCATAGAAAAATTTCAATGAAAGTATTCTGACGGCTTTCTTACTTGCAAATAGAACACCCTAAGCAATTTAAAATGTTGCCATAACTTTGTCGCATACTGTTTTGTTCCGTTAATAATAGGACTAACAATAAGAACAACTTAAAAAAATATTGTAACCAAACAACGGTAAAATACATTCATAACATGCAACCGTCATTCATCACAGTTCATAAAAAATTCACTGTGAATAATCCACATTGAAAGAGACGAATAAATAGCGACAGCAAAGAAAACAAAAAAAAAACAAAAAAAAAAAATGAAATCTAATGGCAAAACAATGAAAAGAAATGTAAAAAGAAAAAGAAAAAGAAAAAGGCAACAAAATGTTGCAATAAAAACGATAAAATCGTTACAACAATAACAACAAAGACTTAGAATGTCGTTTGCAAAATTGTTCAATTAAATGCACAATAGTAGTGCAACAAATAATCACAACAACAACAAAAAAAATAAGCAACTCGAATTGTATACGAGGTATTATTATTCACGCGTACACATACATACATACATACATTTATATCGAGTAGCTTCCATACACTCTCATATAACCATGACTTCCTGCCTTTGTCTTTGTCTTCTTCTTCACACTCTCTCTCTTCATCTCTTGCTCTTTCTTATTTTCTCCTCCTTTAGCAAAGACACACACACGCACTCATAGCACTGTTTTGTAAATGAAAACTGTTGAAATACAGCTGTAGTTAGTCGTAAAAGAGTGTTTGTAAGTTTGAAAGAGATATGGGGAGAGAGATAAAGGAGAGAATATAATACTAAGAAGGGTGTCGCAAAACAGAAATTAGCAAAACTATTTGGTTTGGGGAGGACTTTAATTTAACTCACATATACGCACACATACATTGTCTCACTTAATTTACCCCTGCCGATATGCAGTAAAAATTGTTTGTTTTATAAAACAAAGCAATGGCGTTGTAGACTTGAATAAAACAAAATGAGGAGAAAAAAAAGAGCAAGAAATCAAATATTTACCCCTGCTTTATGATTTAAATTGACTTTTTTTTTTGTTCTTGTTAAACAGCAATAATAAACCAAACACTAAAAAAAAGGAATTCATGTTAAAATGTCTGTATTTGGCAGTTATTTAATATTACAGGGAAATATGAAAGGAAAAAAGGAAAGCAAAATGAAAGCATTTAAATTTTTCACATAAATTATACATGACGTTTCAAAATTACTATGAAGGGAGGTATTTTCTTGTGATTTCTTTCTTCGAACACAAGCATTTATAATGTCATAAAAAGAAGTAAAAGAAGAAAAACTTGTATGCAGTCATAATTACACATTGCATGTAGTCTACTATGTATTTAAATTTATATTTAAAAAGTTTTTTAAATATTTATAAAAGAAAAACAGAAAAAAGAAAGCAGGACAAAATGTTTGTATACTTTTCTAAATATTTCAAATTATGCAGCAATATTTATCGCATATACACACAGGTTCTAGGCAGTAGTTTTTCCTTTAAAGGATAAAAAAAAATTGAAATAATAGTTTGACGAATTGAATGGGTAAACTAAAGGCACTCACTATGGAGGCACTGTGTATAGGGATTTAAGTTTAAAAATAATTACAAAGTTATACTGTAATAGAGATTGTTTTCTTTGTAAATACTAACGTCAATATAAACAAACAAACTTAATACAATAAATAATTGCCATTTAAAAATTATTCGAAAAATTTTAGTTGAATAAACGATTCTGAGAACTAAGAATTAGAAGTTTATGAAAATGTTTTGAACACGATATTTTTTTTTAAGTGTTAATGCAATGCTTTTAGGAAAAATGGATCGCAAAATTTACTCGCCAGTGTCATATCATCACTTGTAGATATATTATCTTATCGTAGGTGACATAAACTAACAATACATACTTACGTACATAACTGGTAATTATGACTCTGTAGTAGAAGACTTCCTAGCTTCTCCCACCACTAATACTCTGTGTACGAATTATATGCATGAGTGGCGGGACCTTTAAGTAGATTTCGAATAACAGATTTTTTTTAGAAAGTTTACATGACAATTTCATATACTCTCAGAGTTCTTACCAGAAATTTACTGAGAGAAAATCGCCGAAGGAATATTTTCATATTGCTAGCACACTACCAATTAGACTCCGGCAATTCGCTGCTACGAAAACTCCTCCACCGAATGAGAAAAATGTTTTGTTTTATATAGCCCGCGAAATTATTAATTTTTACGTAGAAATACAAAATTTAAGCAGTTACACCTGTGTTTACCCAATGTGTTCAGATGTCATTATAGACGCAATCCATTAACAATGCCGAAAACAGAAAATAGTATGTACCTTTTACTCTTCCGGTGTATCCTTAAAATAAACTGGGTCCTTTGTCTTCTTTCTTTTTAATCCGTTTCGTTCTTTTAAGCAAACCCCCATGATGCTGCCATTAAGCATTTCTACTGGTCTTTGCTTCATTTTAGTTTCAGTTTCTGCTTAGCTGGGCTAAGCCCTACCCAAGTAAAAGTAATTTCTTAATGGTTGGTATTAAGAAAAACCACAAACAAATTGAAAAACCGAATGAAATATTTATTTGGCCTAGATTGTAGTTTGGTTTATTTGATGTGATGACATCCATACACTGCGGTTTAGCATCATTGAAGCACATTTCTTTAGAAACCATAAAAATCGACGCTTTACAGCCAATACAGCAGAGAACCGTGCAGCGACGATGGAGTTTTGTTTTTATGTCCACAATTGTGTGTCCTAGATTAATGGGAGATATAGGCAGTCCTTCGTGTTCGGCAATAAACCAGCTACAATTCCATTAGAACTACTTGCGGTATAACTGCAGATCACTATTACATGATACAGTCTTAAAAACTACGAATGATTGCCGCTCATTTTCATTTTTCTTACATTACTTGCTTACAACCATTTAGCCATGATTGCGACCTAGCTTCTCACCTCACCCATGTTGTATGCGGTAATTATGTTATGCAAGAGTGACGGAACCTACAGTTTGAAATCTACTCTGAACAAAATTTTTTTTAAAAATTTTCATGGCAATTTTTGTTTAGTCTCAGAGAGGAAGTTATCGTCTAATAAGCCTGCACACTACCTACTAGAGTATGGTTGCTCCATATGCAAATGGTAATTATATGGGGAAATAAAGTACTCTTAAGTTCTCTCAAGTTCTCTACCTTATACTTACAGCATTAAAACAAATGAAAATTCTTTTAAAATATCAAAACATTTGTAAAGTCCATTTATTGCTGAGGTAAACCTAACCTGTTGGTTAATTGGTTGGTTCAGCTCATCTTATTTTCCCCCCAAGAAAAATACTTTCTAATGCTTGTAAGCACTTGTTTTATATTAAAATTGTTACATTTTTCATTTCAATTTTTAACATTAATTCTACAACTTTTCTTTCTTATCATTTTTTCCATTTAAAACAATAAAAAAAACAGAAACAGAAATGAAATGTTTTTATGTTTTTATGTTTTTTTTTAAATTTCATAGGAATTTGTTTGTTGGCTGTCTGACTGACTGAACTGACTCGTAAATGGTCAGTTTTAATTTCATGCTTTAGTACACAACAAAACAATAATCAACTAAATTTTAATATGTATGTTTGTATGTATATATGTATGTATGTATACATTTTTGTTTTATTTTATTTTATTTATAAACATAAAAGTACAATTTAAAAAAAAATTTTATATTATAAAAACAGTAAAAGCTAGTGCCTCTAAACCAATGCAAAATTATGTTTCTTTAGCATTCTGTTCACTGTTCGGTGATAGCGTTCACTGTTGTAGAACAATTTTAAATAAAAAGAGTAAAAGCAACAATTTATAATGAATTTTACATTTTTTTTTTTTTTTTTTTTTTTTTTTTTTTTTTTTTTTAACCACGACTTTTCTTTTGAGAAGCATAAAAATTTTTCATTTCAATTTAATCTTTTTTTTCTTTTTTTTTTTTAATTTCCATTTTTTAATTAATTTTTCAAAAAAAAAAAAAAAAATTTTTTCTATCTACGTCTCTATCTACGTTTTATTGTGACTAAAAAAAAAATTAAAAAAAATAAATAAAAAAGGCTATGAAAATATAATACAAGTAAATGTGAATATTACTTAATTTTTCATTTTTCATTTTTCATTTTTCATTTTTCATTTGCCTTCATTTTATTTTAACTTTTTCTTTTCGTTTTTCTTTTTTTTTTCGCATATAATTTTTGCATATCTTGTGTTGTCGGTAGTCTTTACTTTCATTCCTAGTTTAGTTTTGCATTTTGCCAGTTTCTTTTGGTATGTTGACCTAGCGTTTTTTCTAAAACGTACTATTAAATGGATTATGGTGTATTGTGTTAACATAATTGTTAGTAACACTTTCAATATTACCCTTCACACCTATCTTTATTTCAAAATCTACCTGAGATATTACTTTATCTATTAAATGATGCACGTTCTACACATGCAGTAAAATAAATACAAATTTTATCAAAATCGCTTTTATTTTCTAAAAAAAAAAATTGTCTTAAATTTTTTTAGAATTTATCATTAACTTTGGCGTTTATATGGCCCACAATTAACAACCTTAAATTTTTTACCCTGCCTAGCTCATTTAGCTTGTCGATGCAATACCTTATGAATTTCGTGTCAGCTTCAGAGGCTGTATAGCGTAATCTATAATTCTAGCTGCCAGAGAGTGCATATGTTAAGTTGTAACCATCTATATGGACATACGCGTATATAACTAGTAACCTAAACCCACCAATCACAATTACGACCTGGTCTTTTACATCACAAATGTGTGTGAGCTGCGAGCCCTATAGTTTAGAGTGGAGATGTTTAGCAAAACTTTTGATGACAATTTTATTTACTCTCAGAGTTTTTGTCTGAATTTGCTGAAAGCAAATATTTCCTTTGTTGGAGATATCTGGTCTGGGGTTTAAACCATGGTCTCTCATCTAATAAGCCAACACACTACTTACTACTTACTTCGGCGACTTCTGCTTGTATTGCACTTACTAAAGTGCTTAATTACATACCGCGACATTGCTGATTCATTACACACGAAAATAAAAATGAATTCGTCATAGTTTTTTGGAATTTAAAATAAGGACACTTTAATCTGCTTTCTAATAGTCCATCCATAAAGTTTTCACACTTTTTAGAGAGCATAACAATACAGCGAACATTACATCTTAAGAATGAGCAGAATTCAGTTACAAGTAAGACAAAGGCTATCCCTATAACTGCCATTTTGTTGATGCTAAATTTGTCAAATTACTGTCATACATTCAGTCGGTTTTGTCAAAACACTGTATGCGGATGTACTTCAAATGGTGTAATATAAAATTGTATGGACTCGACAGAAAAGTCGACAATTGACTCCAAATAGGAAAATTCTCTTTAGAGCTGAGGACTATTACTGTACGTGCGTAATAAATGCGTACGTAAATAAAAAGCATGTTACGAGGCACTAGAAAGATTAGCTAACGGACGAGCGAATGTCGGGGACAATGTTTCAGGATCAGTGTTGGAATACCATTCGGCCCAGAAGACTTGTTTATGTTGACATGCGTAAGAACGCTTCTTCTAACTGCTTCTTCTAAGTATAGCTACTGATTTCTTTTGAGTTCGAGCAGTGATTGATTGAGGTTGAAAATATTTGCAAATGTTTCAGCTAAAAAGTTGAAATGATGTAGAGTATCCTTTCTTTTGTTTGTTTGTTTGTACATCTTAAATTTGTTTTATTTTTTAAAACAATTCTTTGGTTTCCTTACTTTTGCTTGTGCTATTTTTTTTTTTT
>QOCX01000162.1:90240-102084 GCA_005959815.1 Sarcophaga bullata
GTTCTGTTTTGTTTCAACCAGGGTGTATGGATGTGGGTGGACTTGCACAGCATTATTTAATATTTTCTCTTGTCTTTCATGATAATTCTTCATTGTTGTGTTCACTGACACATTTCAAATGCAACGAAGCGCAAATCACTTCGAAGCATAGTAAGTTTGGGGCGTAAAAAAGAATAAACAGACAGCACAAGGCAGTCAATGATGATGACGACGGTTATGTTGTTGTTTAACTAATGTAGACAATGTGCAACAACAGTTTTGGTTCTATTTTTTTTTTGCCTCTTTTGCTTCTCTATTGACTGACTACATTGTGATAATGAAGTTCCAAATTAGAATCCACTTTTTGCAACATGTTGTTATTTCCCCGCCGATTCTATTGTTACACCATGAGTCTGTTTAATGTCTTCTATTGCGCTGCCATTCATAAGCCCAATCGCTGTCTGTCTCTTTGTCTTCCTGCCTGCCAGTCTTTCTCTGTATGTGTCTGCTTGCCTGTCTATTTGCCTAGCCGTCATTCAATATCACCAAAAAAAAAAAAATTAAACACAGAAACAACTGAAACAACTTGCATGTCTATACGTTGCATACTATATGTCTGCCCATGTATGTATGTATATGCCCACCTTCTTTCTGCTGTTAAAGTTTCTTTAGCTCTGCTGCTATTGTTACAACATCATTATTGAAGTAATTACTGCGATTTTTTCTATTTTTTTTTGCCGTTCTCTAGTTCGTTCATTCGTTCATTCATTATTTCGTTCGTTTTTATAAAGATTTAAACATTTACACAACGAATCATAACAAAGGAATTGAAAAAAGAACACAAAGGCTTATCATACCAAGTGATTTTCTTTTTTGTTTTTGGTTAATTTTTTTCGCGCAACTTTATTAATAATCTTCAGATCAGAGTTGTAAAATATTGTCGGCAATAACTGACAAGTTTTCATCAGTTTTTTAAAATTTCCTTCTATACGTTGGCTTGGAAAAAGTGCAAAGCTTTCCACAATGTAGCTAAGCTATGTAGGATGGAGTTGAATCGAGACAACAATTGGCATCGAACGCTATATAAGGATATCAATAGAAGAACAATCGGATTGTTGGAGTGGTTGGACATTGTGGTGATTCAATATATTTTTCTGGTACAAGGTTTTCGATTGTGGATTATTTTTCAAAAAGATTGTTGCACTCTTAGAATAAAAATTTGTAACATTTTCTAATCACGTCTACTAATGGTTTTAAACCGTGTGTGTATTAAACGATACCATAAACCCCAATATTACAGCATTTACCACTGCTTTCCTTGTTATCTCGTTCGATAAGAACTTTACCAGGCAAAACGTTTTTGATCGTGCCCTCTCCAACATGCGTTTCCCCAGTTAAGTTAGATTAGGTTAGCGGGTAGCTTGTCATTGTGTTACCCAGTGTAAGATAAGCCCCTTGTCATAATCCTTAGTGGTGGATTTAAAACCACCCCGAGCTCTGAATTAAACCGGCTAGTTCCATCAACCCAGAATTTAAAATATTCTGTCAAAATATTCCCAAAAACAGATTACAT
The DNA here is from genome assembly GCA_005959815.1 of Sarcophaga bullata. NCBI lineage: Eukaryota > Metazoa > Arthropoda > Insecta > Diptera > Sarcophagidae > Sarcophaga > Sarcophaga bullata. Next base: position 91,793 of record QOCX01000162.1, read on the forward strand.
CTACCTTGAAGTGCAGGGCAATCGCCTAGAAGGTGTTGCACAGATTGCGTTTCCTCCATATCATGGCTTCTTCTGTAGTAATCCTGGTGAAACAGATCGAGCTTGTCAGATAAACATACGACAAGATTCTCAATACGTGGTGAAAGTCGGATCATCAAAAAAGTGTTTGACCAGGTTATAGAAATAATGAATATAATTTCTCCAATCCCTACAAGCACTCATGTTCCTTTATTGACGTGAATCATATCTTCAACTTACATTATTTATGCTGCTTGTTGCACATTATTGTTGCACGCGAATGATTTCTTTGCTCGCAATCATTTACTTTATAATTTATTTGATCAACAAAAATATTTAAGTAAAGTAAAGAAAAATTTAATATTTTTTGAATGAATTCCTTTACATTACTGCCCAAATAGTATTCTAATGCAAGCATTAAGAAGAGTTGAAAATTAAAAAAAAATAAAAGAAAAACTAAATAAATTACGCATATAGCTCTGGCAAAACTCTCGCATTCATACATATTCATGTAAAATTAGCATACTATAGACGTAATTATTATGCAACTCGTACTTCGTATACTTCATGCCACAAACCAGCACTCCGACACACACAAAATTAACTTTTTTTTTTTGTGTTATGCAGGTCCCTTTACATAATGAGTTTGTTCTCCTTTCATTTCCAGTATTTCTATTCGAATTCGTATTCTATTCTGTTAAAGTAAAATTTGTTGTTTTTCTTGTTGTTGTTGTTTTTTTTTTTTTTTTTTCGATTAAAACCGCGTATAGTTGTTGTTGTTGTTTTATATTCTACGCTATTGTGTTGTGTACCAGTGTACTGGTTCTATAAAAGAGATGTATGCCTCCTTCCTTCTAATATGACAAGGAAAAATAGTAATTTTCCGTATTATACGCTGAATTTACATACACATACACACACACACTCACAGGCAAATATATTGTAATAGTCTGTTGACTGTTATTATAGAGTGTCTAAAGCTAGATTTCAGAACGAGTGACTGAAATGAATGGCTGGCTGGCTGTTGTTTAGTTGCGGTAACTAAAAACTTTAATTTTTTTTTTCTTTCTTTCTGCTGTTTTGGAATATATTAACTTTTTTGTACGTATTTAAATAACGTTTAATATGTACTCATTTGCGCTTCTATATGTGGTTGTTGTTACAATGATTTTTTTTCTTTCTTTTTTATAAACTTCCTCTTTAAAAAAAAAAAAAAATACGAAGTTATTATGATTTTTTTTTGCATTTTTAATTAGCATTTGTTTGAAAACATTGCCTAAATAAGTCATTTCCTATGTTTAATAAACAAAGAAATAAAAAAATTGTATGATCATCGTTACAAAAGTACTTTTAGGAGAAGATAAAAAAATTTTTTTCTTTAACGCTTGTATTGTTATTTCCGTGAGGACATGGACTTATGGAGGCCATGATCAAAAGAAATTCATAGGTCAGGTGTTTTAGTTCTCCATATTGGCTACACAGTAGCTAAACCCGTTTTCCAGCAAGGAGTCAAGTAGTCGACGTAGTCTATTAGACATGAGGCCATGGTTCAAACCAAAATATTTCTCTGGCGACTTACTCTCAGAAGATTTCTGGAAAAAAATCTGAGAGTAACTGAAACTACCATGAATAATTTCTCAAAAATCTTTTGTTTACAATCAACTTTAAACTATAGGTCCCACCATTCATAACATAAGCGGTATGTGAGAAGCTTGGTCGCTAGCCTACTGAAATCGAAGTATCTTCGCTCAGTAACATGTTGAAGATTGTGATCACCGTACCGGTCATGATCAACTCACCAGTAACGTAGTTTGGAACGATATTCCCATATTCCAGAATCTATAGAAGATTTCACTTAGAAATTCTTGACATTTTTGGACAAGAACGGACTGTGAAACTATACTCCTTAGCGACTTAATCACAGCCTAGCTGGCCGAGTAAAACACAAGAGTTTTAATGGCAAATCCAAACAAAATTAAACAAGAAAAACACTACAGTGGTCAGGTGTCCTACATTTGTATTTTTTTCGTATAGAAATGAGATATTTTGGCAGTTCATTGAATGATAAGACCTTGATCGAGCTTACTAATCTAAAGACCATGCTAATGGGCTTTGCTAACTATTGCATTAACTATCTAATAAGCAAACGAAAACAAAACATTTGATGCATGAAGCGAAAAAGCTAAATTATACATACATACACATAATTGGCCATTACAACCCTTCAGTCAGGATAACGGCCCAGCTTCTCATACCACTTATGTTGTGTGTGTGGGCACTTTATACATAAGTGGCGGGACTTACAGTTTAAAGTCGATTCCGAACGACAGATTTTTGAGAAACTTTTCATGGCAATTTTATTTACTCTCAGAATTTTTGCCAAAATCTGCTGAGAGGAAGTCGCCGAAGAAATATTTTTTCATTTTTCGTTTTTGCTATCTGACCGGGGATTCGAACCCTGGCCTTTCGTCTAATAATCCAACACACTACCTACTAGACAACGGAGACTACAGCTAAATTATTCCTCAAAATAAACTAAAAAAAAGTTGATAAAAATATGCAGATGCAGCAGACATACTGTGCTCCTGAAGGGCAAGTTTAAAGGTAGTATCATTAATGATGATGGACTGGTACTGATCTGAATATAAATCTTGAATGCTTTCGATACTACTACGTAGTTGTAATACTTAGAACGTTAACGAACCAACAACATTTATCAACAGATGTCTTCTTATAATCTTGGAAATATTTTTTGCGATGTGCATCCCGAACAAAGGACAGAACATGGACGGACACCGGTGTGAGCATTTAAATGGCCAGAATATTTATTTGGATGGATAGACAGACAGACTTAAAAAGGACAAATAACGTGGTTGTTTCTGAACTCACGTCCAAGAGTAGTAGAAAAACATCTGGCACCAGATATGTAATGTGAACCGAATTCTCCGAAGGATTCAAGGACTTTTTTTTACATTTCGAAATTTCATTTCTAATACAAAATACTCTCTTTCATAAAAGCTTCCCGCGTCTACCACAATATTCGTCCATTCAATTATTGTTTGTGTTTGTGTTTATGTTTGTGCTTTAAAAACCCCAAATTAATTATTTACACAATTGTTGTCACAAAATTGTTTTTTTCTGATGATATATTTTTATTTTTATTTATTTTTTTTTAAACATAAAACCTTTCTATTTAATCTTAATTATACATCAATGCCTCCTCCACCATTAAATCCCTTAACAAACCATCTTCCAGCCATTCTATTTACCAAAACAATTGTTGAAATAAATCATTATTGAAATAATGGCAGCCATGTTATCAGTTGAAATAAATACTTTCTGCTTTGTATTGTTCTTCTTCTTTTATTATCTGGAGAAATAAATTTAATTCCCTAAAATATTGTGTGTGTGTGAGAGAGTGTGTGTGTGTGTTATTTTAAGTCAAAAGGGACAAACAACACTTTGCTTTAAATTCATGGCTATGCTTCTTCAAAAGCTCTTTTTGTTATTGTACCCATTGTTGTTTGTTGTTGTTGTTGTTGTTAGATATCTAAATGACTGGCACAAGGTATTCCCATAAAAGATTCAAAACTCCTTCATTTCTTTTGTGAATAGAATGAATGAATGAATGAATTTCTATTCTCTTCTTCTTCTTTTTTTTTTCTTTTTTCTTTCTTTTTTTATCACAACTTTTGGGTTTTTAATGTAAAATCATCACAATCTTAATGGGGATTTTAAGAAAAAAAAAACACAAAAAAAAAACAACAAACATGAAAAACGTTAACGAAATGTGTTCTGTTGTGTTATTGTATTGTGCTGCTTTCATTCATTTACTCATTCATTCAAATTTCTCTGTGTTTTAAAATCTATTTTTTCAGTTTTATTTTTATATGGCAAATGGCATCCTTAATGACCAGGATTTTTGTTTATACCCGAAAAGCATTGCTGCTCCCAATGTTCACTAGAAAAAAAAATTTTGTTTTTCTTAAGCATTAAAATTATAGTCGATTACGTGCGACTACATAACATCACCCTACACTACACTGATATTGTTTTTGAAAGAAATGTTGTTTCATGGCTTGAGTACAATTGGTTGGTGGCTATGGGTCAAGTAAACTTCACTTTATGATTTGTGTTACTCATCGTTTGTAGTTTGTAATACTTCAAAAAATTTGGTGAATTTAATTAAGATTTTCATATTTTTTTTTTAAACGACCGACACTACGGGAATGGCCCCTACTCACGCAGTGCATTGTGTTGGTAGTGGGAAAATGTTTAATGGAAAGGGGGAGAAAGAGGGAATAGTATTTGCAGACATAAGATTTAAATCTCTTTATATCATAAGTAACAGGAAAGACATTTGCAGAAAAGGAGTTCCGCATTTAAATACTTTCACTAAGAAACGAACCTTCTCTGTATGCGCTCTGCGAGAAATGTGAAGGTTTCGTACGAAAATATGATTCTCGGAAACAAGTTCCTTTATTTCCCTCGAGTAAATCTATTGTAGTAGCAATGCAGCAATGAAACATGAAACAATATGATGCTCCAATGAATCAATTGAGTTGGATACCCTACTGTCATTATAAGCACCTTCGCCCTCTCCTTGTATGCGGTCGAGAGGTCTCAAAATAGGTACCGGCCCATACACGAGAGTTGTATTGCATTCTCGGTCGGATGCAACTGGTATAAATAGTAAAGGCATCACATAAAGTGAAATATTTCCTGCACCGTCTTTAGAGACCGAGGCTCTTGAATGCCTTTTTCAATACTTGAAAAATGTGCTGATTCCAGCGAGTATCACACAGAACTCTCATGTTCAGAACATCAAGAGTTTCTGACGGCCTAATATTTACTGTCCCCTATAAATACAAATGATGAAATATTATTGCTGCGATTGCAACACAGGACGGTACTTTCTTCCGTTAACATCACGCCTTTTCGCTTTCATCTCCAAAGTGCTCGGCATACACTTAAAAGAATGTGAATGATAAATATTGCATTGAACCGTGGATTCATGTCTAATAATCCAATACAATATCTACTAGACTACGGCTGCTAACAAGTACTTACGCTGCCAGATTGTTAGACGATTTTCAGCCTATAATCTAGTATGTCAGGAACATCGTAACAGTGACAGGCTGTATGCCTATTACCTCTACTAATTGTAGGGCATTAAAATAAAATCCTTTCCTGTTAATTTATTTTTTACTGGAATTTTTTAAATTTTTCTGCATAAATGGGAATATTGTTGGACAAAAACTTAAAACAAAATAAAAAAAAAATACCCATAAAGTGTGAAAAATCCTTTTGTTGAAAGTTCAAAGTGAATGAGAAAATATTACCCAGGTAACGTTTATTTATGGATCACATAAATTTTTATCGAATTCGATTATGAAAAGCTAAGATTTCGCTTTAAGATTTCAATTTATTCTCATGTTATTTTTATTCTATTCTACAATAACATAAAATTGTTTGCTGGGTTATAGACTGTTCATTTGAGTATATTTTAATAAAATTTACATTTCATTTGATGTATTTTTTTTATGAATAGTTTAAACACGAGTATGAATGTGTGAGTAGAAAATAAAAATATTTTTTTTATTTTTTTTTTCTTTTCTATACAATTTGTCTCTGAAACAATAAGTACAAACGCACACACACATGTATATGTATATGACAACCTTATCCTATTTCATACACTCACAATCCTATAATCAAATGACGCTTCAGCTTTTTATGGTTGATTAACAAGTTAGAAAAATGAAAAAGAAAAAAAACCAAACGCCGGCTTCTACTTTCTTATAAGCGAACAAATAAATAAAAGATAAGCCTAAAAACGAGATCCTTTCTTTCTTTGTTTATTTAACTGTAAATATTCTTGTCATTGCGAATACAAAAATATTTCCTTACGATTGAATGTTGTTTTGAATTTTTTTTTATTTTTTATTGTCATTAGCAAAAACAAAAATTTGTAAAACTGACATATACTGACACCTGCATACTACCTTGTGAATTGTAGTTGAAATTTAAACATAAAGGAACCTTTTTTGTTTTCATAAGCATAGCCATTAAGTTTAATAGACTTTAAATCGGTTTTTATTTAATTTTTTTGTTCTTTTTCATTTCATTTGTTATTATTTTCTCTTCTACACACCCCTCCCTGCTTTATGTTTTGTTGTTGATTGAAAATTGTTTTCTTTTGTTTGATTTCATAAAATTTTAAATCAAATCTCTTTCTCTTTAAAGTTTTTAAACTCATTTAACTTGTTGTTGGTTTTTAATTTATCCCTTTTTAGGATTTCTTTCTTTTATTTACAATACATATGTACATAAAGTATGTATATGTCCTACACAAGCATATTCATTTAAAATCCTCTCTTTTATTTCGACATATTAAAACTACATTCCTACTACTATTGTACACATACACATACACATACATACATATTTTCTATGTTTTCTTTCATTGTATCCCTTTTTTTCTTCTTCTATTTGAAATATTTGTTAAGCAATAAAAATATACAAAAGTCTTGAATTGAAATATTTTGTATGTTTTTCTTCTTTTTTCTTCTTTTTTCTTTTCTTTACATTTATTTTTCTAATTGTTGAAATAAATTGAATCTGTTGTGTTTTCTTTTTTTATATACATACATACATACATACCAGTATCTGTAATATTATGGTATAGAATGACTATGTATGAACAAAAAAAAAAGAATTATTGTAACGAAATGTCTTACAAAGCATGCGAAAAAGGGTTCCAAAGTGAAACCGACAATATTTTTGCGACACTTTTCTTCATCGTACACGTTACTGCTCCTATTGGGATTGTCTTCTGGTGTTTGTTATTTTATTTTATTCATAAAATGAAAGCTTTCCCATAATAAAACATACATACGTGTAGAGAAATCATTGTTTTGTCATATCTACGACATTGCCGTAGAGCAAATGAATCATTTGCTGCTAGGCTAAAAAATCTTTTGATTGCATTTTCTTTCTCTGTCTCTTATACCACGTCCTTCCTAACTCTCCTCCTTTTCTAATTGCCCTACCTAGAACGTATTTATTTACAATGGATCATTTTGTGCTCTGGGTACTGTATCTGGCCCAATGACAAGTACATGTTCTTAAGCCTAAACTAACTTAAGCCTTTGACAAATCGTTATGAACATCTACTGAATAATAAATGAAAGCATTAGGATGCAGTAAGACGCTTCTATCGAAAATTCTAGTTAGAAAGTCGTAGTAATCAGAAATGCAATCGAAATTCATGCTCTTCTGATAATGATTGTCGCAGAAAGAAATCATCATCGATATTGATGACCTGGTCAAACAAAGCTCTGGAACAAATACAGCCATCGATGCTTACAGAAATTGGTGATTATTAGCCTTCAGTCAGGATTACGACGTCACAACACTTCTGCTGTGTAGTAACGGGTCCAACAATTTAAAGTCCACTTCGAATGACAGATTTTTTGAGAAAATCTCCAGGATAATTTTGTTTTACTCTCACATTGGGTTCGAATTGTGGCTTTACGTCTAATATGTCAACACACTACCTCCTAGACAACGGCTATTTCAGTAGAAGAGAGTATAGCATTGTATATCAGATTTTGGGGAATGGCCACAAACTTTCATAAACCCATTGCGCCCTTATATATGTTCATGCGTTGCTGCTGCCAACTATGTCCTCTGAAGCAAACGCTGATGTAGATACCTCATCACAAGTATAGCAGTATGCAATTGAAAATCAAAGCAATGCAGATTTGTATGGCAATGCAAATGATATCTCTGGGAATGGTCGTATTACCACTAAAATATTCTGAAGAGGAATGAATGTTCCCCTTCTGTAAAACAACAATTGGCATTATTATTAATTTATACCCGGCTCCGAACGACCTCCAGTCATTTTGACTAGTGAACACCTCTCGTTGTTACTTTTTTATATCAAATGTTGCTATGTTTTGTTGTTGTCATAAATGTTTCTATGCCCCTACATGTATACATATTTCCACAAAAATGCATATGTGTTGGTAACATAATATATTATTTCATTTCATATATAACCTCAATACTTACATACATACATACATACCTACATACACACATATATGGGTATGTACATATGGATAATGAATCGTCAGTCTATCCAGAGTTATTATTGTATTCCGTTTGCAACACGTGAGAGTCTTTGTTGTTGTATAGTGTTTTCATGAATAATTAAATATTTTATTTGATACAATTCTACATACAAATATACAAGAAAATAAAATTACATAATCTGGGCTTAGTTGATAATAAACATTGTTTATCCTTGATTTTGTTGTGGCGACTGGGTATGATGTACGTGTGTGTGTGTGTGTGTGTGTCATTGCAAATTGAAAAGAAAATAAATTTCTAGATTTATCTTTGGTACCACAGAATATGTAAATACGTTTTTTTTTAGTCTCGAAGTTACCAACTAAATCAATAACGTTGTTCTCCTTCCATTTAGGAAAGAATACTTACCAGATAAAATCAACGATATTGTCTCATCAGCTAAAAATTCTATTTATTCTGCCATTAAAAACGACAAAAAAGTTTAGTATTCATTTCATCCGATCTCTTTACTATTTGGACTACTCTCTCTCTCTTTCTCTCTCATGCCTATATTTAGGCTTCATGACCGCATACAAGAGACGGCGAAGATGCTCATTAATAACAGTAGGCTATTCATCTATATTGATTGATTCATAGGAGCATCCTTGCAATGTGGTTTATGTTTCACTACTTCTACAGCAACGGATTTTGCACGAGTGAAATAAAGGGACTAGTTCCCGAAAATCTTGTATTATTATGTAGCAATCCGTCTTTGTGTTGCCGACCAAATCCGTTTGACAGAATTCGTTCTTCAGCCGGACTGCTCGTATTTGGGACTCTCTACCTGCAGAGATCTTTCCTATCTCCTATAATATGAAGAGATGCAAATCTAAATCTAGTGTCGATAAACACTACTACCGCTGTCCTTCTTCCCATAACCTAGTTTCCTAAATCCAACACAATCCGCTGCATAAGTAGTGACAACATTTAACTAGAACCCACGACCAAATCTTTATGGAGGCGGAGAAACTAGCGGAGAAACCTACATAAGAGAAAACAATAAAGATTCTTCGTGAACCAACCATGTTCATGGTCGAAAACAGCAAGGTATATAGTATAAATCGTCGCCATAGTCAAGTAGACAGTGTGTTGGCTTAGTTGATGTGAAACCATGGTTCAAACACCAGGTCAAACATCTCGAATAAAACTAAACATAAAAAATATTTCTGCGACGACGTCCCTTCAGCAGATTTCTGAAGAAATCTCCGAGGGCAATATAAAATTGTCATAAAAAGTTTCTCAAAAATTTGTTGTCCGGAGTCTTTGAACTGTAGGTCCTGCCACACAACATATGTAAGTAGTACGAGAGGCTATGTCATAATTCTGATAAAGGGTTGTAATGACCAATTATGTGTGTGTATATTGTATGGCATATGTTACTGCCAACTGATATTTTTTCATTCAATCTGATAGTAGATTCTTCCCAAAATTTTAAAAGTAAAGACTTGTTACTCATCACATTGAAATAGGATTTTTAACAAATTTACTTCTAGAATAGTTTTCTCTATTTTCTCTTTGTTCTTCGAATACATTACATTACATTCTTCTTGGGTAATTGTTTTTCTATGATCAATTTCCTAAGCCTCTATTTTTCAATTATACTGTTGCATACAACTGAACTAAAAGGATTCAAGCAGCACAAATACAAATGTTTTCTCAAAAATATTACTCTAGACAACAAAAAAAAAAAAGAAAAAAAAATTAAGCAATAAATGCAAACGAAAACCAACAACAGAAGCAAAAAGAGAATAAGAAAAACTATGGAAAAAATTTTAACCTTTTATGCTGCACTTGTTGTCTTGAACATAAAACTTCTTTTCAAATTCAGTTTGTTTAAAATGTCGTAGACTTGAGACCACAATAAGAAATGAGTTTATTTCACTTTACTTTTTGGTTATTTTTTTCTTCTTTTTCCATAGGTAATAGGAAAGGAATAACAAAAAATATGGTGACAATAATTGCTGTTGGCCTCTCTCTTTCTCAGGTTATTAGCGTCTCTGGTTGAGCAATAACATTTCAAAATTTCATTTGAAATCAAACTGATGCTGTGGTACATTTTAGCAGAAAAAAACCGCTGACTTCCATTATGGATAAAAAATCTTATTCACTGTGGTTTTACATTACGTTTGTTAGTT
>QOCX01000162.1:106070-132396 GCA_005959815.1 Sarcophaga bullata
ATAAAACGCCACAATAATCATCACTCCCGTCATTCAAATCATCTCAGGTAGTATTAATGCGCCTTCGCATTAGTTAATCACTTAATTACATTGGTTTGATTTTTACTTTTATATAATCTCAAAAGGTAAAAAGTCAATATAAAGATTAATTAGTACTTAATATTGTTGTTAAATAGGGTATGGTTTTTTTTAAACTAAAATTTTATTTTTATGGATTGATTTTCTTATTAGACGTTTTGTAGATACTAATAGACATGGTTATCGGTGTGTTTTCAGTTACATAGGGTTTGGTACATGTTGAGAAAAATATAAAAATTGCGCATTGTTGCGGAAGTTAGACGGTGAAAAATATGAATAAAAATTATATTTATTGCTCGGATGTGTGAATTTTTTTTTTTTTTTTTTTCTGAGATTGAGATTTTATGTCATTGAGAATATTTTATTTTTTGTTGTTTGTTTATTGATTTGAATTTCCCTTGATTGTAACATCGTTTTTCAATGCCTTATAAAAATTATGTTATTATATTTATTAGTGCTCTAAATTTTGAGCATTTATTCAATAATGTTTTTGTGGACTTGCGAAGACTGTGTTTCTATAGTTATCAACGTCGATTTCACATTGTGATATTTTTAGCATAATATTGTATTTTATAATTGTTTTCGTTAATTTATTCTTGGTTCACGATTTAATCGGATAAGACAGAGTATATTTTTTTTATTATAAGCATTTTAATTAATATAATATTTTTTATTATTTGGTTTGTTTTATAAGACATTTACTATAATTTGGTCATGTGGTTATAATTCTAGGCTTGATTGTAACATTTTGTTACATCGATGATACTACGAATGGCTAGTCGTGTGCTGTATTGTAGTAATTGTTTTGTTTTTTGTTTGTTTCTTGTTTTTTGTGGTGTTAATTTTTAGAGTATTGGTAATAATTTATTACTGGGTTACCGATTGGTCTCTCGGCTTGTTGTTTATGATTATAATGTTTGGCGTTATTTAGTATAATCTTTTGGAGTGCATATATAATTCTTGAATCAATTTTGTTTATAATATCGCATAATATAATGGATTACATTTATAAAATTTAATAGGTTTTTGGAGCGGGTTCTAGATCTTATTAATGTATATACCGCGTAAGATAGGTTGCATCGTCTAAAGGGATTTCAGACAAATAGCTGAGAATTATTTTATTTTTTTTTTGGTTTATCCTTGGATCTGGAATGATCTTTGGTCAATGTGCTTCATGATGGACAGGCTGAGTTTTACCTTTTTTATATTTTTTTAATAGGAAACAACCATATTCTCAGATTTTCCAATATTCTGTACGTTCTTGAGTGTCGGGTATGAAATTTTTGGTTGAGATTTCTGAGATTGACTTCTTGTATACACAAGTGTAAATGTCTTTATTATATTTGTGTCTTATTTTTGCTGATGAGCTGCTTGTTCTAGAGTATGGGCTAGAAGAAATAGCTATTTCGGCTCGGCCTGTTTGAGTGTGTTTAGTTAACTATCCTGCTTACTTGGTTAGGTTGCATTTTGATTGTGGCTTGGGTAAATTAGTGTGTGAATTATATCCTAGAAATTGGTGGTAAGTGCCCAATAATTTTAATGGACAGTAATATAAGATTTATTCGATAATCATTTCTGTTTGATTAAATTGTATGAGCGAATGCGTCTTTAGTTGTGCTATACTATTGTAAAAAGTCGAAATTGACGGGACGCGTTGTCCTGTTTGAGGAGTGAGGCTATTGATGAAATGCGGCAAATTGCATTCCATTTTTATATTTTTATGCTACAGAAGCTATGGGTGTTTTAATAGAAGATAAGGATAGATAAGTTTCTTCAGTGGCTACTTGATCTGTCAATTTGAGTGAGGATAGTGGACTGATTCCAATCGGCATTAAAACGGAATTTTTATCTCCGTGCATTCCCTGTATATAGTTTTTGTATGTGCATAATGGGTAGTGGATTATTATTGCACTATTGGAGAATTGTTTTGTTCTCTTTAATGAAAAGAGATGACATGGTTGTACTCTATTTCAAAGACCTTTAATTAGGATTACGGCCTATTCCTCACCATCTTATGTTGGTGTGTGTTTATTAATTCTTTTTATACATGAGTGGCAGAGTATTTATTTATATGGCTTAGTTGGAATTGAGGAAAAGTTGCTGGCTTTTGTGTTTTATTTATGTTTTGTGCTTGGTGTTGTCGGCCATATTAGGCTATTGTTTTTTATTGAGTTTTATTGCGGAATACTGCTTGGTAGTGAGGTGGTAGTGATTACAGCGCGTACTTGGGAGTTCGGATCTCGGTGACTTTTTTGTTGTTTTTGTTCATTGTTTCGATTCTTTGCTATGTTGGCGATAGTTCGTGTTGGACGAGTGATCGTAGGGGTGTGTGTTTCTATATTGATGTAATGGTGATGAGTCGAAGCTCTTTGAATTTCTGTTAATATGCTGTTATCAGTATAAAAATTAAATTTAATCATTTCAATTTATATTTTAACACTACTAATTAACGTACATTTCAATTGATTTATTTATTAATTTTTTTTAATTTACAACAACAAAAAAACAACAACAATAATAATAATAGCAATAATAATAAAATATCATTTAATTTTAATACTATAATGTATTACATAAACAAAGCTTGATTGTACATTTGTACATATAAACACATTATCATTGAGAATAGTTTTTTTGTTTTTTTTTCTGTTTTTTTTTTAATTTTTAAATTTTTTATTTTATCTGTTAACCTTTCTCATCTCTTTTACAAACATGTTGGCGTATTATAAATTTATGAGATATTAAATCAATTATAAATACCCGCATAAAAACTTATAAAACATAAATGCATACAATTAATTAACCCATTAAGTAGCGTAGCATCTGTCTTAAAGGGATTTAGACAAAGTGAAAATATATATTTTTTTTATTTGAGTTTATCTCTTGATCTTGAAAATCTCTTAATGTACTCAGATAGCCAGGCTGCGATTAAATTCTTAATGAACCTAATTTCAATGTCCATTCCTGTCCATGAATGTCGGGAATTTCTTGGGTTAATTTCGGATATTTTAAAAATAACTCTTAGTAATTGCATTGCTGATGAGCTAGCTGGCCAGAGCCGGTAAGAAGCTAACATTCCCCGCCATGTTACAGGTTAGAAATATTCCCCTTACTTGGGTTAGGTTTGATTGATTGTTGGCAGTAGAAAATTATGTGCAATATCTCCAGACTTTGCTGAACATATATGGACAGTAAAAGAACGTAATCATTTCTGTTCTTAAATTGTATGGCAATCCATGGCACAATAAAGATCCTTACGGGCCATTGTCCTTTTGATAGGCATGCTGAATGACGCATCATTCCAAATTATATTTTTCTGCAGAAGCTATGGGCTTAAAGAAAAGGAAAAGACAGTCCTTCAGTGGCCTGATCCTGTCATGAAGAGACGGGTGTTTCTGATCTCAATCGCTAACCCGGCTCTGTAATATAAGTATTGCTGCAATGGCAAGATTTATTTTGCACTCGAGATGGTTTTTCTCTAGAGAATGGTAGATCCATTTAAAGAACCCTTCAGTCAGGATTACGGCCTAGTTTCTCACACCACTTATGTTGTGTGTGTTAATTTTATACATGAGTGGCGAGACCTACAGCTTAAAGTCGACTGCGAACGACAGTTTTTTTTTTTTTTTTTTTTTTGAGAAACTTTTCATGGCAATTTTATTTACTCTCAGAGTTTTTGCCAGAAATCTGCTGGGAGGAAGCCGCCGAAGAAATATTTTTTTTTCATATTTCGTTTTTGATGTCTGAGCGGGGAATTCATTAATTGAGTTATTTTTGATTAATCGTTGGAAAGGTACGTGCATTATTTCCATACTCTGCTGAACACATATGGACAGTAAAAGAACGGAATTATTTCTGTCCTTAAATTGTATGACAATCTATGGCACAATAAAGATCCTTACGGGCCATTGTCCTTTTGATAGGCATGCTGAATGACGCATCATTCCAAATTATATTTTTCTGCAGAAGCTGGGGGCGTAAAGAGGAAGAAGAGACAGTCTTTCATCTCAGGCGTTAGTGCACTTCTCCTGTCATGAAGAGACGGGTGCTTCTGATCTCAATCGCTGACCCAGCTCTGTAATATAAATATTGCTGCAATGGCAAGATTTATTTTGCACTCGAGATGGTTTTTCTCTAGAGAATGGTAGACCCATGGAAAGAATTAATTGAGCGCCACCTAACCTAACCTAACCTAATCTAACCTAGATTAGATAATACTCAACGTTACATGTGACGAAGATAAATAATTGGTCATTACAAAAAAGATTCAGTTAGGATTATGGCCTAGTTTCGTACACCACTTATGTTGTGTCTGTAAATTTCATACATAAGTGGCGGGACCTACAGTTTAGAGCCGACTCCGAATGACAGATTTTTTTTTAGAAACTTTTCATGTCAATTTTATTTACTCTCAGAGTTTTTGCCAGAAATCTGCTGAGAGGAAGTCGCCGAAAAATATTTTTATTTTCATATTTCGTTTTTGATGTCTGACAGGGATTCGAATCCTGGTCTTTCGTCTAATAAGACAACATACTACCTACTAGACAACGGCGACTATACGAACAATCCGAAAAAATATAAACTCACAAGTTGTCAGCCTTTGTGAGGTTTGTCTAGAGTGAAGAGAATCTAGGCGATCCAGGCATACGTATTGTACCAAGGCGTCAGAGAAATATCTTCAAAACCTGTGGAGTTCAGGAAACGTATCTGTTAACGATAAGATATTTTAAGCACCATTCTCTTCTTTTTTTTTTTTTGATCTTTTCAGCATCAGATAATATATTCGTAAGCAATTTTAGGGGTAGTTCAGTATGTTAACTTAACAACCCAATTCTTAATTCATCATCTGAAAATTTGAAAATTTGTCGAATACGACATGCAGCAATTTTAAATAAAATTTATTAAGAATCCTATTATTTATCCATTAAGTTTTCCTATTTTTAAACAATTTTAATGGATTTTGTTTTTTAATACAAAAAGTTTTTTTTAAATTTCTTTGCATTTTTTCCATCAAATGAAATTAGAAAATATCGCGTTTAACAAGGTTTAATTTCAACCTTTCAGCGTATTTTACCATTTTTTTTTTGTGGCAAAAAACATTTCATAAATTTATTATTATTATTCAGCTTGATATGTTGGATGTTTATTTAAAACAGACAAATCATTTTACGTTTCAGCCGTTAAATAAATGTGTTCGTATTGTTAGTTTTAATTTAAATAATTAAAAAAATAAATATTCTTTTAAAATAATAAAACAAACAAACAAACAAAAACAAAATTGAAAATATCAACCACAATAAATAAACACATCACGCACGAAGGTTTAAACAAAAAAATACAGTTTTGTTAAAAATGTTAGAAACAACCAGGAATGCAAGTCCTTTGCATCAAACGAAAGTTTTAAAGGCTTCTATTATTTCTTTTATCACTGTACCTAGTTTATAAAAAATATTTTAATTTTAGTGATAAGGCATATCCACTTACGTACTCACATACATACATACATACATAATTGGTCATTACATCCTTTCGGTGAGGATTGCAACCTAGCTTCTCACACCACTTATGCTGTATGAGTTAATTTTATACATGATTGGCGGCACCTATAGTTTAAAGATGACTCCGAACGATAGATTTTTAAGAAATTTTTCATGGCAATTTATTTTCCTCTCGGAAATATTGTTCAAAAATCTGTTAAAATTAAGTCTTCGTATGTCGGTTTGTTGGAAATATCTTACCGGTGGTTTGAACTGAAGCCTCACACTACCTACTAGACTATTTATTCTTTAGCTTTCCGATTTAATTTAATAAAGGGAAAGCTTTAAAGACTCTACTTTAATCAGAATTTTTTAACTGCCTTCTGCTAATTGAAAAATATCTAGCAAACCCTCTAAGAAATAAAACATTTGCTGTGAAAACCGTATTACATTTATACATGTACATACATGTACATACGTACGAGTGCTTTGATTTCTAACAAAATGTTGCATTTCAAATGGAATGCAACTGAAAATATTAATTAAAGCAACGAGAAAATATCCACAGCCAAATATCATCGCAACTAAGTATTTTGTGGTCATAGCAGCCCTTGTTTGTTCATGCATGCTTGCAAAAAAAAAAAAAAAAAAAAAAAAAAAAAAAAAAAAAAAAAAAAAACCCAAAATTGTGGTAAACAATATTAAGTTGGCAGAAATAGCCAAAAACAAACGTTTAAACTTTAATTTAAAATTTTAAAATGCTGTGAACTAAAAACAATTTGTTGCATTCGTCATTTGCCTCGACTATGTGTTGCACTCTAATGTTCAATAAACTTTGGCAGTCAAAACCAAACAGAAAAAAAAAAGTAGAAAAAACGAAAAAACAAAACCAAAAATTATATACGAAAACCACGAATTGAAATAGAATTGTTTAACCACAGTTTAAGCAAAAACAAAAAAAAAAGCAAAAACAAAATCGTATTGATTTTAAACATTAATTACTACGAGTTCTCTGTTCGACAAATAAATACGCAATGAAGTGCAAAAAAAAAAATTTTAAATTCGTTATAAATTCAGAAGGTATTAAATTGTTAATTGGACTTTGCTGATATTGTTGTTAGCAACAAAATTCATTATTAAACAATCAAATTTGCAACATGTTATTGCTTGCAACACATATGCAATTTAGAAAATCCCTGAGGCAACTTAAATAATAAAACGAAAGGAAGAATTAAAAAAAATAAATTAAAACTCAAATCAACACAATGCTGCGAACATTTACCAACGAGCATTTAATGGCGATTAAATTTTCAAGAAATTTCTTTTAAAAATTGCAATCCAAACATCTCCAACAAAACAAAATTCGAAAAAAATATTTCTTTGACAACTCTGAACACAAATTTAATTTGCCATGAAAAGCTTCTCTTAAAAATCTGTTGTTCGAAATCGACTTTAAACTGTAGGTCTCACCACTCTTGTATGAAATTAAAATGCACAACATAAGTGGGGTGTGAAGCTAGGTTGTAATCCTGACTGAAGGGTTGTAATGATCAATCATGTATGGAATCCTTTAATCCACAGAAAATATTCATAATATTTGTTGAGTACAATAATTTCTGATGCATAGCTGCTCAGGCACATGCATATCACAAAAAACATATGCTTTTTAACAATACATATACAAGTAGTGGTAGTAGTAGTAGTAGTAGTAGTAGTAGTAGTAGTAGCACTAGCAGTTAACGTATTCGTTTACCCAACTAGGAATAAAAATTTAAAGCAAAGAGTTTAAAGCAAAACAGAACAAGACAAAAGTAACAAAAGCATTTCGAATAGGTTTCAATAATACAATCAACAGAACAGAATCACCAGTATCATCAGTAGCTGTAAAAGGAAAAATAAAAAAAATATCTACTGTTATGGCTTTAATAAAATTCGTTTCATTCAAACGAACACTTCATATGTGAGTGTTTGTACACACATATAACGTGTACCATTGTAAAATAGCAGCAGAATCTCTCTCTCTCGCTCTCTCTCTTTCTCTGATTGTATTAGTACGAGTAGTGGTACAAAATTAAAAATTAATTTAGAAGGTCCCCATATAACAATAGCAGAACAAAAAAAAAATAGTAACAGAGAACCAATGAATGCAGAGAGCAAAACGGAGTTCTACAGTTATTTTGCAATTTAAAAGCATCATTAATTGTTATTGTGTTTATGGGTGAAAGATTATATACGTATGTTTGTGTATGTGCGTTTGTGCGTGTGTGTGTGTATTAGAAAGAGAATGTGTTTATTTATGTATTATTTTCCATATTGCTTTTGGTCGTGTATATACATACATACAAGCCGTATTTATTATTGCTCTTATGCCCCAATAAACACACGGTGTAAATATTGCAAAAAAAAAAAAAATAAACACACAAATACACATGCACATGCATTTATTTATGGTATTTGTATTTGTATTTATATTTGCTATTAATTTGAAGTTGTTTTACGCGTAACGAAGATTAAATTTTGTTCCTTTTATGTCTCAACTATTTTGTTAATAAAAATACGTTCATCCGCTATGTAACGATTTCCTTTCCAAAATTGATCCTACTCTCTAGCTCCCTTGTTCGTGCGATGATTGCCTTCCGGATTTCTTGAAACTGAAGCCAATATTCACCATTAACGCCATACGGCAGATACATGGGAAAAAGTCCATAAAATGTTCCTTGTGATTGATTTCGTTCTCCTTGAGACTGGATTCTATTCCATATAGGAGACAAAGCTAAAAGAGGCAACACAATCTTAGATAATTGATTCCCGATAGAAAACCTTCAATTCACCAATGTTTACCTTTCATAATTTCAAAACCTTTTCTTCTGCTAATCTAACCTGGTGCAGGTCTCGACCATGTCAGTCAACAGCCTGATTCTTTGCGTATTTACTGATACAATAGAACGCTTGGCTATGTTCATAGAGTCTGCTGCGGATCCATCTCTTTTAGCAATTTCTTCGCAGTGATCTCGACGTGACACGGAGACTAGTCAGCAAATTACAACACCTTCTTTTTATATATCTCTGACCTGACCAACACACTATATACTGGACTATGGCGACATTCGTTATAACCTAAAATATAACTGGCATAAGATATCGACAATTACAATACCATTGCTGAGATACCGTCGCCTAACCTACATGGCTGCGAATTAGTACTCAGGTGTAGCAGTCTGTTGCATATGGGAGCGTTGGTAGACGCATTGTATTTCACCCTGTGCAAAGAGCACAGTGGGATTAGATGCACGCGGTCACGTAACCCACATAAAACCAATCGTCCTTACTGAGATATCGTATGGAAATGTTTGAAGAATATGCCAAAACTAAACACACATATAAACTACGACGTATGGCATTGATGTGGGCAATATTTACGTGAAATAATCTGAAAGAATAAAATGACAGGCTTTCGTTTTCAAAATCCAAACAATTAAAAAATCATCCGTTATCTATTCTTTATTTCCTTTGCTTTTTATTCTACTGTTACATATGTAATTAAAACAATAAAGTGTTTCGGACCATTTAACAACACATTTCGATTGTAAATGAGGCTCATAACGTATAATCATTATCTCAAGGATTTATTGAGTTTTATTAATAATTTTTTTTTTATTTATTTTTTTTAAATAACTCAGTTAAGTTTGTTTAATCTGAAAAATATTAAAAATTATCTGTTTGTTTACAAATTAAAGTGAAGTTATCAATAACATTTAGAAGGTCGCTTAAAATTCAATTTATTGACTGCCTTGTTGTGCAATTGTATTACATTTTAATTAATATTAACGGTTTTATAATTTAATAGATATGTAGAAATGTATTTAAAATATATTCATCAAACTAATGCCATTTGTTATCGCTTGAATAATAAAAAAAGCAATTGAAATTTTTTTCGATAAAATTTGAAAAAAAAAAGTTTTTCTTTTGTTTAGTTTTTCCCTTAACGGAAATTTTCTCTCTTCTTTTTTCATTCTGATGTATTGGTAATTTAAATTTTAAAAATTTAATATGCAAATATGGCTAAATATGTAAACAAAAAACAAAAATAAAAAATAATAAAAATAATAAAACAAAAACGACACAGCTAATTGGAACGTTATTAATACCTCTATTAAAATAAGAACATAAACAAACTGCAAATTATGAAAATGATGACGAATAAATGCTAGACTTAACTTAACTTTTATTAAAAATTTAACTTCTCTTTTTTAATGTAACATGATATCATAAAAAAAAAGTTGAATTCATTTGAAAATAGTTTTTTAAAGCATATTCCTTTTTTTTATCACATAACATTTGTCACATTTTTATTAAAATTCCTGTGGAATAATATTCAAAAAAAAAACAAAACAAAAAAAAACGAAATTCATAAATTCATAACTAAAGAACTAAGAAAACTATTAAAGGGTGTATTTTTTTAGGCCTTTAAGATTGACAACAAATAACTGAGAAGCTACATCGTAATACTAACTGAACTGCTGTAATAACCAAGTACATATGTATGTATGTGTGTCTGAGTAACTGAGAATTACTTCCTTACAGGATTTCATCATTTTCATTTCACCATATGTGAACATGAAATTAAAACAATCCATCAAGTTTTCATAAACAATCCGGTTGTCAAACTTTTAATGTTTGTACACTTTGGCCCATTTTACAAGATTTTTGCGCTTCTTCATGACTATATTGGGTCCAAACAATAATTGCCTACATTACCATACAAATTATAATCAGAATACCCGACAAATGTCTCCTCCAAAACAATCTATGACATAAGCTTAGTAGTAAGGTAGTACTACGTAAATAGATCGGATTTTTATTTACAGAATTTTTTTTTTTAGAATAGCAGTCACCAACAAAACAAATTGAAAAAGTATTTATACGGCGGCTGCTTCTCCAGCAGATATTCTGGCAAAAACTCGCAGAGTAAAGAAAACCCATCAAAATGTTTCTCAAAAATCGGTCGTTCGGAATCGATTTGAACAGTATGTATATACGTAGGTGAGATAAATGCTATGAAATCGCCGTAGTCTAGTAAGAAGTGTGTAGACTTTTAAACGTAATACTGCTATTTAAACCCTAGCCCAGGCATCTCGAATAAAACGAAAATATTTCTTTGATGACTTACTGTCAGCATTCTTCTGTCAAGCATTCTGACAGTAAACAAAATTGCTATGAAAAGTTTCCAAAAGCAATAGCTCGGAATTGACGTTAAACTGTAGGTCCCACCACTTGTGGATAAAATTAACACCCACAACATAATAAGTGGACTGAAAAGTTAGGTCGTAAAACAGCGTTAAAGGTTATATTGACCTATTAAGTATCCAAGTATAAAACAAATGTTTATATCATTATATTTATATATTGTATTAGAAATAATATTGTTTTAATTTATAATTAGAAATATTAAAATATTATGTGATCACATACAAGCCACATATATTAACATTAACATCCCACTCATAACATTGTTGTATGTTTATAAACATTTTAAATATAACTTTGGAGTTAAAACTTATGAAATATACTCTACGAATTTATTTAGCTTTAGATTTGAATTGAAAAATTACGATTTTCTTCTCACATCATATTCTTCTCTTCATCCATCTTAGTTAGTTATACAACAGCTAACAAGTCATTTATTAAAGAAGAAGAAGAAGAAACAAAACTGACTGGCTGCAATGTTTATAAATATTTTCTCATATTTGAGTTTGTGTACTTGTTCAGACGTCTGATGTATTTGGCAGTTCATTAAATGAGTCATAACCATGCTAAATTCGCGATGTTGTTGTTTGTAGCGTTTTACTATTTACTTTGTTCTTTTCTCATAACTTCTTAAATAGTTATTTGTGTAGTTTTTGTTTACCGTATTGCATGTATATTTTGTTGTAGGCTGATTGTTTTGTTCGTATATTAATGTTCAGTTTCCTTTTGTCCCTTTAACAATGTATTAATCTACTTTCCTCAACCCCTACATAGATTTTTGATGAAGAAATAATTTTATTTATTACTGTTTACGATGCATCATCTTTATAATTCCAATGGTCATAGAATGCCTTTATCATATATTTAGAACGAGCTTTATTAATTCCAATTTACACCAATTTCAACGCTAATATTCTGCCATATTTTTGCCATCAGTGTATGACTTCGAGAGTTTCAAGTCTCTACCGACATTAAATTTACAGTCATTAAGAGAGTCCTGCAAAGGCCGAAACAAATCTTAATCAGAACATGCGGGCTCTTTCAGTTTCAAAAACGACTGTCATAAGGGCACAGAGCCCCTTTTTTGATGATTTTTGTCCACGCTGCTTAAGTATTAATATTACCCAGTTATACACACATTTCTTACGGTACTTATATTGTGTGTGTTAATTATAGACATGAGTGGCGAGACTTTCAGTTTAAAGTCGACACCGGACGACAGATTTCTGAAAAACTCTTCATGGCAATTTTATTTACCCTCGGAGTTTTTGCCAGAACTCTGCTGAGTGGAAGTAGCTGAAGAAATATGGTTTCATATTTTGTTTTGATGTCTGACCTGGGGGTTTTAAGCTACGCCTTACTTCTAATACTCCAACACGCGATGGCACTAGAGTTACGGGAAGTTTGTGGGATGATTCGCGGGCCGAGGTCTGTTTCCCTAAATTTGTTAGTGAAGATTGCGGTGTACAAGCAAAATCAAAATTATCAGTTCACTAACATGCGAACTACTTTCCCGTTTTTCTATTTGCAGCACTGTTTCGGCAAGGAATTTCTACTGTTTCTATGGCAGTAATTTTGAAATTTATGTATCAATTCACAGAACAATTTGTTTAAAAATATCTTCTGACAAAGTAAATCTCCCAAAGTATTCTTTCAAACTTCTGATGTTTCCTGTTGAGGAGGGTTCAGGAGACTTCTAGTTGGTTATTTGAAGTTAAATTAATACTCACAAACTTTTGAAATTTATTAACTCTACTAAAACCATATAAAAATTGTTTGTTATTCACGATGTTATGATACACAGTTATATCTTAATTACTACTCGATAAACTCTCTATAACTTCTCTTCTAGATGACTGTTTATATTAAAAATTTTATAAATTTCTTGGTATTTGATCAAATATAAAGAAATATTAACCACCTATCTGATATTTTTGTTTTGTAGTTTATTTATCATGTTATTCTGTTTGAGTATACATTATAATGAAAACATACTTTAATTCTCTTCAATACAGCTGAAATATAATTGTCACTACTGTGTGTTAGAACGTAGCATGTTTCGTCTGTCTGTTTCGCTGTTGTTATTAAGGAATGAAATCTACCTCCTATCATCCTGTTGGCATATCTGTACAGTTCTACTAAATTTTGTTTACACACGACAAGTACTTACTTGCTCCTGTCTGCTGCATTGCATGCCTCAAAAAAAAAAAGTAGTTTTTAGTTTTATTTCATTTTCAATGTTGAGTAGAACGTATCTAGAGAGTATCTGATGAATTGTTTTGTATTTACCAAGTCTGTGTGTACTTACAACATACGTACATCTCTGAATGATAAAATTTCATTAAGTTTTCAGTTTATTTATATCGTTTTGCAAAACTCTTTTTGTTTTTTAAATTCTTTTAATTTATTTTTGCTTTAAATTCTTCTATTTTTTTTTAAATAAATATTTAAGCAAATATTTCTGAAGGGGCATATTGTTTTAAGCAAAAGCAATTTAAGTTGAAAATGTTTCTTTAGAATCGCTGTTAAAACATTAATTACGTGAATGGGAAAGGAGCAATCAAGAGATATGAAGAAAATCGGATCTTGCTTAATATAGATATTGTTAATCGATTCCACAAAGACCTCCTTACATAACATACATAATTGGCCATTACAATCCTTCACGCAGAATTACAACCTAGCCTCTCACACCCTTGGTGTTGGTGTGTGTTAATTTTATACATAAGCAGAACGCAAATTTGTGAGAAACTGAGAAGCTGAGAGGAATGTCTGACCTGGGGGTTTAAAAAGGGACCTCACATCTATTACACATAATTGATCATTACAATTACTTTAGTCAGGATTACGACCTAGTTTCTCACACCATTTCTGTTGTGTGTGTTAATTTTATACTCTCACACACACACACAAGACCTACAGTTAAAGTCGACTCCGAACGGCAGATTTTTGAGAAACTTTTCATGGCAATTTTTATTTACTCTTAGAATTTTTGCCAGAAATCTGCTGAGAGGAAATAGCCCAAGAAATATATCTTCATTTTTTCGTTTTGTTGGAGAAGTCTGACCTGAGGTTTAAGCCAACATATTGCCAACAATATTACGACAAATTCAAAAGCAAAATCAAAAACTATAAAATAAGAATGGTAGGCAGTAGAAAGTGGGATGAGAAAAGCCAAGGTGAACAAAATCAGCCATCAAATGCTACAAAATATCACTATAGACCGCAGTCCAACAGAATTTGACCCGATCCGATGCAAAGCTGTTATGAAGACGTTGCCGTTACGAACCACTATCAGCCTAAGGGTCGCTTTAAGCTGGATTCCATGTTTGGAACAAAATTTTTGTTCAAAAAATAATTTTTTTTATATGGAGTTTGACGTTTCTCTTTTTGAGAGAGAGAGAGAGAGAGGAAGAGAGTAAATTTTGTTCGGAACAATTTCCGCTTGAGTTGGTTTAATTTTAATTTTTGTTCTGAAACAATTGTAAATTGATAAAAATAGTAAAACTAATACGTCGTTTACAAACATATTTCATATGGTAGCCTTGTTTTTCCAGAACAATTGTTCGGAGTGGCTGAATCGTGTCAGAACAAGCTCTCAGAAAACTAAAATTGTTTCGGAACGAACACTTTGTTCCGAAACCATGGGTGAATCCAGCTTTACTGTCAGCAAAAATCACTTAAGGATTTGCATTAGGAGAAGCGAGGTAGGCAAAATATCCTCGAAAACCATATAATCTTTGGTACAATTTGTAATCCACAGTACAAATTGAAAATTTTTAATTTAGAAATGTAAAGAAACATAAGCGTAACTGGAAAATATTTTATATTTTGATAAACGGTTTTAAATAGTTAAAATATTCGATTGGAAACTCTACTTTAAATTCGATTGGTTTAGTAAAGTCAATTCAAAAGAGAAACATTAATTTGTTTAACTTTCTTGTAACTTTCTTAATTATTTTATGAAAAATTTTGGTACTAATTTGTTGTTTGGTGTAATTCTTGCTTTTAACTATGAGATCTTCAATCGAGAAACAATTTTCCATACTCACAATTTTCCATATTCATACTCAAATTCAAGCATATTATAATATTTATAAATCAATTACGATTAGAATTTCAGTTCAAAAGAAGCTTAAATTACTTTCGTTGTAATTTTTTGTTTTAATTTAATTATTTTGTTACTTACTGAAAAAATAAGAAAAAAAAAAAAACATCACTTGTTTTTTTTTATTGATAATTTAATTTGATTTTCAATTTTCTCATTGACTTTTCGCTCGAAACATTTTCAGAGTTCAAATAAATTTTAATTTCAATTTGATTTTTAATACACATACAGAATCACACAGCAATTCAAATTAACGATGAAAATTTTTTCTTTCCTTTCCTTTTTTTTTCTTTGTGATTTTCATAGAATCCTTATTGTAGAGTAGAGAAGTACCTTAGATTGTGGTAGTAAGGCAGTATGCAAGTGTATGTATATGTGTGCTATCTGAAGTGAGGGTGAATGTTGCTTGGCAGTATATGAATACATTCATTAATCTTATCTTAACTTTGTGTTTCAATTTATTTATTCAATAAGCAATGACGACAATTGAAAAAGTTTTCCTTCTCTTCTCTTTTCATTTTCCCGCTTTCTTACGCTTCTCACAACCACAGCCACTTTATATTCAATAAAATACAATTCCATACAATACAATACAATACAATACAATACAATACAGTATTATATAGAATACAATACTAAGACGATATACAATACTTTCCTACATGCAGCATACATTAAAATATATATACACACACACACATATATATATATTGTCTTTACATGCCACCAACATGTATGGAAAAAAATCTTTATAAAGGGTGTCTCAATGTAAGCGCATCATATCATGCAACCTAGAAAATATGTTTGATAAAGGCGAAAAAATATCTTTTTTTTTTTTTTGGAAAAAGAAACTTTCTTGAACTTATTAATCGTTTATGATTCTTATAAGTTTACTACTCATGATTAAAATAATCTTAAAGAAATAATTACAGATACAATTTAGTGTGAAAATTATTACAGCAACAAATGCAGTCAAAGAAAAAAGTTCGTTGCTTTTTATCAAATTAAAATAGATGACACAGCGTTCTTTTAGATATTTACAATGAAGAGTCTTTGAAGAGCAAAGCCAATATGAAAAGTTGTATGTAGACTTTTTTCTTTAACTGTAAATCCATAGAGTGTGCCATAATGTAAACTGTCCTTGCTGTAACACTATGTACGTACAAATTCATAATAGGCTCCCATAAAAATGTTACAACTACATTTACATTTACATTTACCAATAAACTAATCGGTTAAGATGGAAGAAAAGAAGCCATAAAATCTATTAATACACACTACACCTGCCTTCAGATTGAAACTATACAGTATTATACATTAAATCGTTAAGGGTGCATAACAATACAAATCAGATGATCTCCCAAGAATGTCAGATAGCTTTCCTTCTGCATCGTATAA
This sequence comes from Sarcophaga bullata, assembly GCA_005959815.1. Lineage (NCBI taxonomy): Eukaryota > Metazoa > Arthropoda > Insecta > Diptera > Sarcophagidae > Sarcophaga > Sarcophaga bullata. Next base: position 122,379 of record QOCX01000162.1, read on the forward strand.
TAGGCAAATTTGAAGTTATCATGCCTACGATCAGGAAAAGATCTTCAACAAATTAGCTCTCATGTGCTCCTTAGCCTCAAAGTTCAGAAATTACATTGACCTCTATATTCTGTCCGGATATAGTGGATTCAAATGCAAATTTGTGTAACTGTAACATTCAAATCCTATTATCATCTGCCGTAGTCTTGAAGGTGGAATTTTGGCTTCTTAGACATAAAGCCGTGGTTGAAACCTCAGCTCAAACATGTCGAAAAAAAAAAGAAATACGAAGAAAAATATTTCTTAAGCGACTTTCCCACTGCAAATTTCTGTCAAAAACACTCAGAGAAAATAAAATTGTTATAAAAGGTTTCTTTAAAGTCTGTTGTCCGAAATCGACTTTAAACTGTAGATCCCGCCACTTGTGGATGGATACACACAACATAATGGCATTAGATGCTAGGTCGTAATTCTGATTGAAGGCTTGAAATGATCAATTATGTATGTTTGTATGTAATTCATCTACAAAGCATTAGAACAATAAATAAATATGAAAAGCGTGCCATGGGTATACATCGCTCCTCCATATGTGCGTGCAGTCTTATATTAAAATATAAACAATAAAAAGACAAGGAAAATGCTTTGTGACACTCTTCCTATACAGCTTAAAAGAAATTCCTTTTGAGACACCCTATACATGTGAGAAAAAAGGAAAAAGTCAAGGAGAAGCAAAAAAAAAAAGCGAAAAGAAAAATAAAACAATAAAGATAATATGCAAATAGAGGCAAATAAAAATACTTAAAAAAAAATTTATGCCAAATGAAAAATAAGTGAAGAGCCGAATGAATGCGACAACAAAAGAAAAGAAGAAAAAAAATAATAAATACCAACACAAAGTACTTTGCGTATGAACAACTTCCTAATGGCATAACTTTGCGATAGAAGCAAACAATCGAAACCAGCAAAAAAAAATTGTAAAAAAAAAAGAGAAAAACAAAATAAAAGATGGTGAAAACCATAAAAAGTTGCATTGGTTAAAAACTTCATCGTTTGGCTGAATTGCAAATACTTGAAGAAGAAGAAAACAATGCATGACAATTTCTTTTTTTTTTACATTCTCCTTCTTCCTCCACTTTATTTCGCTTCTTTTTTTATTTTATTATTATTCACATCTCTTTTATCTTGTAGGAAATAACAATTCAACAAAAAAAAACAAATTTTTTTTTTAGTTCCTATTTTTCATTTCAATTTTTCGTTTTTGTATAGGAATGACAATCACAATCCCAATCGCAATCACAACCACAATAACATGAACAATGAACGGAAGCAAAAAATAAAAAAATAAAAAAAAAATTAAATGTCATTCATTCGTATATGTGTATGTATGCATGTATGTACTATATGGGTGAATGTATGTATGTAAACTCCTATTATAATCGATTATGTAGAGTCGGAAATAAAGTCAAGTGAAAATAGAAAAAGTAGTTTGACATTCCCTTCTTTCTTTCTTTCTTTCTTCTATTCACAAAATAGTTGTTGATGAGATTTTCTCAATAAGGATTCAAAGGCAATTGAAGATTTCTTTATGCATCTCTTTAGTTTTGTGTCAAATTGTTTATGGGGGCAAATATAACAATGGATTGCAAAAAAAAAAAAAAAAAAAAACAATTTCATAATTTCTATCATAGAAAACAATTTAATATGAATACGCTGATAAGAAGATTGGCAATTCTACCGAAACTTTCGATGCTTTAAAAATATTTCTTCTGCTCTTTGTAGTTCTTTTTTGTTTTGTTTTTTTTTCTACGCTCAACACTCAGAAGAAAGATTGGAAAGATAGTTTATAGGAGAAAGAGGCGAGAAAAATTACAAACAGCCAGAGTCTCTGGTGGAAATCGAACCTATGGCCTTAGCGCTTAAAGTTAAGCTCGAGGCACTCCAAAGTGAATGACGATTTGCCAAAGCTCTATTTACATACATGCTCCTCAAAAGTCAATAGAAAATGAAAGGATATTTGACTTATTTTCGTCACATTTGCACAATGACTGAAATCCTCTTCAAATAAACCATTATAAAGGCCCCTAATTCCTAGTCCTAATCATTACAATAGTATCAGCAACGGATATCATAGTAAATGTTGCAATAAAAGGTGCTATCACTCGAGAAAAGGAAATAAATTGCTTACCACTACGCACGATACATGTGCAACGCTGTTGTTTCTAGGCAACAACAGGCAGATCAACTAGAACCTGCTACACTAGATCACTGATCACTTGCATGGGAAAACATAATAAAATGGCCCACAGTAAAAAATTTCTTTGTCGCCGTTATTATTAGAAGTGAAGTCTTGATTCACACTTTGGGTCAGACATCTCCAACAGAACGAAATATGAAAAAATATATCGAAAAATATATCGACGACTATCTGAGAATAAAATAAAAATTGCCATGAAAAGTTTCGCAAAAATCTTTCGTTCGGTTAACACACACACAATATGAGTGGTTTGAGGGGCTAGGTCATAATCGTGACTGAAGGTTTATAATGACCAATGTTGTTGTTGTTATTGTTGTTGTTGTTGTTGTTGTCCTCGTTCCTGATAAAGTACACAGCCATAAGCATTTTATAGTTTACGAGGCTTTATGAGCTGCGTTTAGGAAGCCAAGCACGCTACCAACCAAGCTGCAGCACGTTACTTTTCTTAGGATACGCAGTATAAGAAAATCCTCCTAATCGACTAACAGCAATTTTAATGGCTTCACGATTTACCAAAGAAGACGTCCTAGCCGAGAAGGTAATGTGTTAGATTATTAAATGAGAGGCCAAGATTTAGCAGTTTCCTGGCAAAAACTCTGAGACTTTTACCATCGAAATTTTCCCAAATATTTGTCAACTTTAAACTGTAGGACCGGTCACTCATGTATTAAATTAACACACATAATATGCTTACAAGGAGACAGTAGTGAGACATCAGTAGCTGAGTAAAAATCAAACAAACGGCCAATGATAAAATTGCTCGGTAAAATCGACTGTTAACCCTGTTCTTTTATTCACAAACAGGCAATAAATTTTCAGTCCAATCATCTCTTCTTACCATTACTTTAAACCTTTTCGCTTCCATATGTAGAAAAATTAAAATAACAAGAGGAAAAAAGAAGGAGGAAAAACAATTTTAAGTTAAAAAGTCATTTTAATGATAAACTCCAAATAACTGCAATTGTTATTAGACGTGACTTTCAATTAAAAGCTGTTTTCTGAAGCATAATAAAATAATAGAGTACAACAACAACAACAAAACATAATACATGAACAACAATAACAATAAGCTTAGATTCCAACAAATGTGTGGCAATAACAATAAGAGATACACTGGCTGTATATTTGCTTTATGATCTTATGACTTCTCTTGGCATACGAGGAGGCAACATGCAACCAACAATATACGTTTAAAACATCAACAAAAAAAGGGAGAAAAACAATAACAAGAACAACAAAAGAACATACGTATTTATATTTCAAGCCAAATAAAGTGTTTTGCTTTTTTTTTTTTTTTTTTGTTTTTTTTTTTTTTTTTTTTTGTTCAACACAATGCCACACCACAAACAGAATAATAAAGAAACGATATTAAAAATTAAAGCTGATGCTGCAGCTGATGCTGTAACTGATGCTGCAACTGATGCTGATGTTGATATTGATGTTGATGTTGATGTTGACGCTGATGACCATATAAAGTTTTGCTTTCCTAAGAAAACCTTAAGAACTATTTCAAACCAAAAAGCACTGAATTCAACTGCTTCGTCATCATCATCATCATCGTCATCATCATCAACATGCTCGCCATCATGTTCATGGGTATCAACAGAGTTTGTGTCATTTATCCACTGTTTGTAGAACTTTTTCATGAAACTCAAGATATTGCAAAAGAAGAAAAAAGCAGCTTAGAACACAAGGCAAACTATAAAAAGAAAAGCTAAATGAAAAGAATAGAATTTCAAACAGCATAATACGACAATGACGAACATAAAACATCAGTTGCAGTTGCAATATCGAGTGGCTCACAATGTTTGTCTTTGAAAACAGCACAAAACACACAGACACATGAACGTAAATCTGCTAAACAAAAAAAAAAACAAATTGCAGAGCACAAATAGTTAAAGGCTGATAAATGAGCTGTTTTGAGTGGCAACACAAAATTAAGTGTTGTTAGTGTGTCTACCGTACCATCCAATCCATCAGATGACCGAATTCAAGTTCATATCCCAATAAACCTCGATAGATTTAATTTTAAATTCGGTTGTACATCGAATATCATGATGATGTACTGTAGCCATTGTATTCGGTAACATAGTATAGTAACAGATTTTTTTTTTCTTTAACCACTGTATTGTTATTGCATTTGTATTGAGTGCAGCAAGCAGCAGCAACACAATTCGTTTTCGCAATTCGCATATTTATTCTTATACAATGATCATCTGCTCCACAAATAGTTTAAGTAGTAGACAATGGATTGTTGTTGCTGTTGTTGTTGTTGTTGCATGTAACTGAGTGAATGAGTGGCTTGTTGTACGGTTGGTTTGGCTGGTTAGTACTTGGTAATACGTTGTTGCTGTTGGTGTTATTTTATTTCATTTTTTTTGTTTTTTTTTGCTGATGATGTTGGATTTTTTATTACAATTTTATTTAGCTCGTTAAGGGAGGATGTTGGCTTCGTTAATTTCACTCTTCTTCTTTAATTTAATGTCTTTAGCAGATACAAAATAAAAAAAAAAAAAAAAAAAAAAAACAGAAATAGAAATAGAAAACTGAAGAACATGTTTTTGTTTCCTTTTATTTATTGCAACATTTCATATCATTTGTTTCTTTTTTTTTTCAATCATACTACTTTAAACAAAAACAGAAAAAAAAATAAGAATTCTTCAACATTAAAACCATTTTGGTGCATAATATATCGTGTATGTTTTTTTTCTTTCTTTATACATTAGGAGGACAACACATGTGCACTGAATTCGAACTAATTTACAGCAGTGTTTAGAAAACTAGTAACAATATTGTTTTGTCATCATTTATTTCAGCAAATGACTTTACTGTGCAAATGGGTCTCGGTCTCAGTTTCAGTCTCGGTCTTTGATATTTCTATCCAACATTTTGTCATGTTCAATTCAGAAAATAGAATTCTTGGTATCCAATCTAAGCCTGATGCGTGACCAAATGCACAAATTGTATTCCAATTGTATTTCTAGACATAAAAATCAAACACTGATTAAAAATTTTAGATTCCAGATTCCAGAAAAATTATACTTTTCTGATACGACTTCTAATGTAGGATTGTTTCTTAATAAAACAAAGTGTATGTGAGATATCATTGAAATTTTTATTCATGATATTATTGTGTGTAGAATATAACATTGTCCAAATGTTCGCCATGGTTTCTCAGGGTCGAGAGCACATGACAATACTCTCTGCATACATAAGAACTATTTTGACAGATGTAGCTTCAACAAATTGGTGTTAAAAGCACCGATAGTTTCTTACTCTTTTTTTATTTGCACGTGTCTCATAAATATTTTAAACGGTTTAGTGGTATAAAATGAATAAATTGCACACTGTCTTATACTTCATTTTAAAAATGCTCCAAATTCCAAAACTTATTGTAAGCTTCTAGTACTCTAGTGGGTAGTGTGCTAAACTATTAGCGTGAGGGTTTGGGTTCGATTTCACCCGAAACTCTAGCCTAAATCACTCAGTTCTCTACAGCACAAAGTATGGACTGCCATGTATCACTATAATTTCTAATAAGACCGATAATGAAATATTGAACCGTTCTCAATTAAAGCAACATCAGCTTATTCTGTTAAATATCATTGAGAATTTCATCTTATTTTTTCATATACAATGGTAAAGTGTATCATATGTTCAAACATACATACGTAATTGATAATTACGATCCTTCAGTCAGGATTACCACCTAGCTTCATACGCCACCCATGTTATGACAGTTAATTATATACGTGAGTGGCAGGAACTCAAAGTTTTAAAGCCGATTCTGAACGAAGAATTTTTTTAGAAACTCTTCCATGGAAATTTTTTTTTTTACTCTCAGAGTTTTTGTCAGGAATCTGCTGAGATTCACGTCTAAAAAGCCAAAACATTATGTAGTAGACTACGTTGACTTTAAAATGTTTGTATCAGAAGTTCGTATTAAAAGATCAGTACGAAGTATAAGACGTCCAATAATATCGATTAGGATCCATAGTTTGAACGATTCAACAGATTTTTCTCCTTATGATCTTATCCTGTTGTTAAAATGGAAAATACTGTCTGTTTGTCTATCCTGTAGCTGCCATCTATCAAGTCTTCTTGTCGGTAGTCTCTGAAAATTAGAAAAAGTGTAGACACTGAAGTGTAATATCTAAGAACAATTGCTTTACAACCAACAAAACATATGATGATACTTTGAACCATACTCTTATAACTTCCAAATAAAGTCTATTTGTCCCTACAAGTTTTATTCAAAAGTCGGGCTGTCAATAAATCTAAGTACGCGTTTCTTACCTCATATTTAGAAAGAACCACATTTATTGTAGGCATCTCAAATGACATAAAAATTTCAAAGAAACTGTTGGCAGTTTATTAATCATATATTGGATTTATTTGCTCTCTACTGTTTTCTTGTCCGTAGTTGTAGTTGTAGTTGTAGTTGTAGTTATAGTTTGATAATGCATACCTTTTGCTACAATACCTTATTTTTTCATTTTGTTTTTTAATTTAGCAAATATGCTTTGAAAGCAAATGTATCCAGTGCATATTGGCAAATGAAAAAACATGAAAATCCTTTGATATTTCTTTTCCGTCCTTTTTTTTTCTCAACTTGAGAAATCAGTATTAGGAATTAATAATTCCTTGAAATATGTATTACACATGCAATCTGGTTTTATACATCATTACAACAACAGTACATTTTTCTTAATATTAAAGAAAAACAGAAAAAAAAGAGAGAGAGACAGTGAGAAAAAATAAAAACAACATGAAACATTTTCCCATTAATTTTGAAATTTTATTCCGTAATTACTTCTTGCCGATTTGGTTTTGACTGGAAGTGGAAAAATTATAAGAGACTTCCTTATAAATTTAACATCATTGTCTTATTAAAATGTAACCGGAGAACATTTTATATCCCACAACCATAAAAGTAATTCCAATGAAACCTACAAATGCTCTCAAGCATATACAAGTATTTCTTGTAACGCCATATTTGCTTAGTTGTAAGAATGATAGTGCGACGTTCATACGACGTTGTATGATAGTGTGCACAGAGCAGATACTAACTAACTATTCTACTCTTAAGATTTTATCTTTAAAATTGTTTGTAATTTTGTTTTCTTTTGCCCTTTTCTTTTATGCTGCTTTAACAACAACATGATGATTGTCTTACCCTTGTAGCAGTATGTACAATATTGTTGGCTGGTTGCTTGGTCTCCCTCTCTCTCTCCTTATATCTTAACTAATGCCATGGGTGTTGCAGCATTTTAAAGTTGCATGGCTAAAAATAGTTTTATGCTGCTTTAATAAAACTTGTTCATCTCGTTCGCCTCTTCGCTTTACTTGCTCAATATCGTATTACTTTTAATGACATCTTTTTCACTTTTCTCCATAAATTATTGACATCTTACGAATACATACATACATACATACATATGTATGTATGTACGCAATAATCGTTAAAGGGAATTTATTTGAAATCCTAACAAAAGAAATAAAAAGCTTGGATTTATGTACGACTACTTTTGCCATTGAGTGTAATAGTTATTTATGTGGGCTGTTGATATAAATGGAAATAATTGGGAAAACCAAAACACCATTACAGTTCAATAGGAATTTAAAAAGCTTGTAATTATTTGTCCATGTTAACATGCATTTCATCATCAATAACCACATGTTAGTGCAACTGTACGGGAGATTTCTTACAATACAGTGCAAAATTAAAGAGAAAGGCGCGGGTTGAGCGGTATTTAATGGAATTTTTATCAAAATCTTTCTTAAATCGAAAACTAACTCTAAGAATTTGATTTCTTTGTCTTTGTTCGTATGCAAAATAAAGCAAAAAACTAAGTCAATAATTCTCTTTGATATTTTAATATCCTCTAACGCCTTCTCGAGTATCCTTTTATTGCGTCTGAATTAATTCATAATGCACATTATAATGATAAATTATTCTCTTCTGTTGCCTTTGTGTTTCTGAAATCTGAAGTATTTTTATGTCTTAGGAAAGTTTTTTTTTTTGTTTCTTTTTAATTTACGTGTGTGTGTGTGTTTGTGAATTTTCTTCTACACTGGCAATCTGAGCAAATTGTTTTCTTTTTTTTTTTAAGCCTTTAACATGCTCTCATTGTTTCTTTATCTCGAAGTCTACTTAATGAACAATAAATGCATGGGAAATGATGTATTGGCCTCGGCACTAACTGTCATCAAAGAAACGAACAGAAAGTCAACAGAGTGCACAAAAACAAAATCTTTTTCCAATGCTACTAATGAGACAGACAGACATGCACAAATGAATCGAGCATACGCATGCATGTATAACATGCAAGTATTCAGACGTACTTAAATATCCTTGCCAATAGCCCAGCAAACAATTGACAAGAAAATTTGTTTGACTTAAAAGCACGAACGTAATTCAATTTAATTTTTCTAATTCAAAACAATTTTTCCCTCAGGTTAATAAGAACGCTCAAGCCAGTTCGAAGCAAAGGTATAAAACGAATATAATTTTAATTCCTCTGTCATACAATAAACAAAGACACCTAAGTTACGAATCGCAAAGAGGTTTTAGCAAATAGTTTTAAAATCCTTTGAGTATCTTATCACCGAATTCATAGAACAAGGGACGAATGAATTTTCTGAACTTTTACAAACAAGTCATAGCGCTACCTGCTACTATTGCATACACACATACTTATGTGATTTGTCATTATAACGCTTCAGTCAGTATTACAACCTAACTTCCCACACCACTGATGCTGTGTGTACTAATTATATACATGAGTGGCGACTCCGAACTACAGATTTTTGAAAAGCTTTTAATTGCAATTTTATTTGCTGAGGCTAAGCCGTCATAGAATTTGTTTTTCATATTTCCTCACATTTTATAAGCCATTACACTACCTAGTATACTGCGACGATTTCCAAGAAGACATTGCGCTACATAGTATTGCATAAACCGCTATGTTTAAATAATAAAGAATAGAGCCAGGCGGTATTCTTTGGCACAATATTGCTCTTGATATTTCAGCTATTTCTCCTCATATAGTCGCTATACAATTTCATAGAACATTTTCCAGGATATTTTCTCTTCCAAACTTTTGTTATCACTTGGTTTCTATTGCCTTTATTTCTTTTCAAAATCTAGCTTTCGTGCCATGACCCAAGAAAACAAATCTTATGTTCGCCTCATGCTGGTACATCATACGATGTTGCAATCGAACAGAATTTTGAAACACATAAGTCTCTATGCCTTAGACAGCTTAGCTTAAAATACAATGCTTACAAGATGAGATTAAATTCTTCATTTTTTTTATCAAATATTTGTTGATTGGGTTGATCAGCAGCATGTCGAAAATGACTTTTATTGTTTACGCGGGTGGGGCCAGAGTGCAAATTTATGAAAAAAAAAAAAAAAAATAAGACGAGGGAGAAAAAATAGTTGAAATTTTTGCTGTCATGTTTCATTGTGCGACACACTCATTCATACAAACAAATGATGAAAATGGTATCTTTTGAGTGTGAGTGTAAGCATAAGTGTTGCATGTTTAAATGCCAGTGCCTTTAAGTGTGGAGTTTATATTGATAAAAATGATGATGATGACGATGGATGGCGATGAGTATGGTGATGTGGATGTGGATGATGCTGACGCTAAAGCTGATGCTGATGAGTAGATTGAAATTTACGCTTTGTTGCAATTTCAATTCAAGATGATTACTGATGGTGGCAAAAGTGGCATGCCGCCGTCGCTATCTCTCTCTCTCTCTCTCTCTCTCTCTCTC